>JAINUG010000163.1:130000-152500 GCA_029706075.1 Aldrovandia affinis | reverse complement strand
CCCTTGAGGCCCGGGGTGAGGCCGCAGACATCATTTCAGGTGACGGAGCGAGAGGCAGGACATTTTAGCCGCCGATTCGAGCGTGACGGCTGGCGGGAAAACACCCGTCGTCTCACAGGAGCCAGCGTGGCCAGGCCCATTTCTCCGCTCGAAATCGGATTGGCTCCAGCGGCCGAACCCGCTGGCACACAGACACATTTGATGCTAGAGACAAGTGCCTTCTACTTGTCTTCATTTCCAGTTCTGAATAAGGTGAAGAATGTTCATTCGTTCGATGGGTACAATACCTCTTTACCCCTTTAGTCCGAGAGCAAAGCTGCGACGGAGACCTGCAGCGATTGGACACGCAGCGATGACAATACGAATTGATTGCGTTTATATAGTGCCTTTCATCTCGTGATCTAAAAGCACTCTACAGGGGTAAACTCGCCTCATCGCATAAGTAGAAGTTTCCGACAGGGCAGTCAGGGTCCAAGTGGGGCTGCGCCGGCGTCCTTAGCCGGGCCCACTTCCTGTTTCACCCTTTAGGGTTCGATCCCATTGTGCGCTGTAACCTGCATCGAAGGCGACATGAGGCTTCCGTCACTACGCTTCTCTTCTGGGGGGCAGCTCTCAGCAGACTCCGTGGACAGAAAGGCCAGCACCATTTCCATGGTTCCTGTAGCTCAGTTGGTTGAGCGTGGCACTGGCGAGACCAAGGTTGTGGGTTCAATCCCACGGGACTACATGTCCGTTGTTCGGACTCTCTGTGGTCGTAAAAGATCCCATGGCGCTTCTCGAAAAGCGTAGGGTGTTAACCCGGTGTCCTGGCCAGTGTCCCAACCCAACCAGTGTCCCTGGCCAGTTTTCCAACCAAAAACAATATATATACATGGAATTAATTAATTCCCTCCCTCCTCGCCTCTCCACTGTGTATCTGATGTGCAGTGGTTTGTACTGGCGCAAAATGGCTGCCGTCGCGTTCACCCAGGTGGTGGTGGTGGAGGTGAGTTGCCCCTTTCATTGTCGTTGTAAAGCGATTTGGGTACCTTGAAAGGCGCTATATAAATCCAATGTTCAATTCAATTCATTTTGACCGCGCGATAATTCACATGCAAAAGCACGCTCCCTTCACAAAAGCCCAGGGATGTTGAACTGGAGCACCGCGCATCTTTCCCCTTGTGTTTAAAGAGCGAACGCCTCGGCTTTCTTCTAAGGGTGGGATTCCACGTTGACAGGAAGTGGAGTGTATCTCTGAGCAGCGGAATGTTGAATATTGAATGATGTGACTGTGCTGAAAGTGGTTTGTTACACAGCCCAGGGGAAGGGCCCTGGCTGTATTATTTTGGCCGTTTGCTAACCTTTCACAAACTTGCTTTGTCAGGGTCCTTGAGCTTGCGTGTTTGTGCTGGAACCTCCCAACTCCCTGCTTTTAAATTGACTGTCTAATAGTGCATCTTAAATTATTATTGTATGATGAAGTTATGTCGTTCTTATGAAGTTATGTCATTCAGGAACAAGGCTGCTTTATTGATGAGGGAGGGTATGTATGTATAAAGTGTTAGTATATATATATATGTGTGTTTGACTGTGTGTGTGTATAAATTGTTAGTATATATGTCTGTGTTTGTGACTGTGTGTGTGTGTGTGTGTGTATAAAGTGTTAGTATATATGTATATGTTGTGACTGTGTGTGTGTGTGTGTGTGTGTGTGTGTGTGTGTGTGTGTGTGTGTATAACGTGTTAGTATATATGTATATGTTGTGACTGTATGTGTGTGTGTGTATAAAGTGTTAGTATATATGTATATGTTGTGACTGTGTGTGTGTGTTTTGTGTGTGTATAACGTGTTAGTATATATGTATATGTTTGACTGTGTGTGTGTATAAATTGTTAGTATGTATGTGTTTGTGACTGTGTGTGCATGTGTGTCTGTATAAAGTGTTAGTATATATGTATATGTTTGTGTGTGCGCGTGTGTGTGTGTGTGTGTGTGTGTGTGTGTGTGTGTGCGCGTGTGTGTGTGTGTGTGTGTGTGTGTGTGTGTGTGTGTGTGTGTGTGTGTGTGTGTGTGTGTGTGTGTGTGTGTGTGTGTGTGTGTGTGTGTGTGTGTGCGTGCTATGGGAATGCTGCTGCTTTGTTGCTGTGGAGTTGTGGGTGCTGTGCAGGGCCAGTGTACTGTACTCGGCTCTCCGCTCCCCCGCGCTGTGTTTACCAGACTTTAATTAGATTAAGGCCTCTTCACTTGCCCTTTTCTTCGCCCCTCAAAGCCTCGCTAATGCGTTTGCTCCCTGGCCCATGTCCACGCTTTGTTGGGCCGTACATCACCCTCTCTGACCCCCCGTGTTCCTCTCCTTTAGGGCTTTTCTCCTCTGCTCACCCTTTTCACCGGGGCAACACTGACCAGACCTTTTCTTCTCTCCTCTCCCATTCTTCCTCTTTTCAAAGGGGCTCCGAGTGCAGCCGTGTGTGTGTGTGTGAGTGTGTGTGTACGTGTGTGTGTGTCCGTGTGAGAGAGTGAGTGCGTGCGTGCGTGTACGTGTGTGTGTGTGTGTATATGTGTGTGTGTGTATGTCTGTACGTCTGTCTGTGTGTGTGTGTGAGTGTAAGTGTGTGTGTGTACATGTGTGTCTGTGTGAGAGAGTGAGTGTGTATGTGTGCACATACGTGCGTGTGTGTCTGTGTACGTGTGTGTGCGAGCGAGTGTGAGTGAAAGTGTGGGTGTGTCCATGTGAGAGAGTGAGTGTGCATATGTGTGGATGTGTGTGTGTTTGTATACATGCATATTTGAGTGTGTTTGTACATGCATGTGTATTTGTGTGTGTGTGCACATGTCGGTGTGTGTGTGTGTGTGTGTGTGTGTGTGTGTGTGTAGGCTGTGTACTACATTAGTGCACACCGCATTAAAATAAATCATAGCAGGGTGCCACGGTCTTTAGCTCACTACAAGGACTGTTTTTAACTGCAGTCACACTCCTCAGCTGCCCTGCTCCACACCGGCTCTCCACACACGGCCCCACTCCCACACAGTGTGAGGACCGGCTCATGCCTGCACGGTATAGTCATGTCTGTGGCATCCACAGAGAGCCCAAACACCTTTAATGAAGCAGCAAACCTTTTTATGCCGCTTTTCACTTTTTGTTATGTAAAGAAGGGTTATTGTGTGGTAAGAGGTTTTGTGCAACCCTCTAGATGCTTTCTGACCCATACAGGTGAGCCGTGTCTGGAATTGGGTTTGGAACTGAAACTGGGAAGTGGGTTCAGAACCATTGCTGTATTCTTAACTGAATTATTTGGCAGCTCGTATAAATTCCAGTCTAACTGAAATACTTCGACAACTACACCCCATTTTACTGGTAATGCTAACTGACTAGCTGTATTTGGACTTTTCTATGTATGGTATTGCAAAATTAAAATGTGCTCAATGCTGCATTCAGCTTTATTTCAGAAGATCCTAGTAGTTTAAATAAGATTATGGGCAAAATAGTTGGGTGTGTAATTTTCTTACAAACATATATTTATTTTACGTTCTCAAATGCAGCATTTTAAACCTGTGCAAACCTGTCTTATTAAATTGATCCTTTACAAAGTGTAAAATGCAAACAAAAAATGTAAAGCAACTGCAATACCCCCAATGACGATAATAATAGGAACCAAAATCATAATTTTAATGAAGTAAAAAATCGACGATCCCACATGCTTTTATTTTAACAGACAAACATTTTATTATCGCGCTAGCTAATAACACACCACAGTATGTACGCCCGTTTTTGTTTTTGTATATGTACTATTCCTAATACGATACAATTAATATTCCTGTTCTCGTTCCATTATTCCAAACAGTTCATTGAAAGCTGGTGTCTCCCAGGTGTCTCTGTCCTGCCTGTTTAACTATGAGGGATTAATCGCACACACACGCACACGCACACGCACACGCACACGCACACACGCACGCCGGTCGACACCCACCCCTCCGAGGCTGACGAGCCGGGCCCCCCCGGTGCCCATTGTTATGTATAGGCTTGCTAATCCCGCTGTGTCTCGGCTGTATCAAACATCAGCTCTTCTGGGGGCAGCCTGTCCCCTCTTCCGCTTTCTTTGTGGCGAGAGCGGCCTTAATGGGAGAAGTCAACAGGGCCGCACAAAGGGCCGATTGGGACGGCTGTTTAATCGGGGTCAGCGTGGGAGGGGCGCGGGGGCCGCGGGGTGAAAGGGGGCCCGGCCTGGCCTCGGCGGGGGGCTTTGATGTGTTTCTCGGGCACAGATGCTCCCGGCCCAGCGAGGCGCGGTGAGGCCGCTCGCCCCGGGACACGGCGAGGCCGCGTGGTTACACTCGAGGGGGGTTGTCAGGGGAGACTGGCGAGGGAGGATGCATAAGCTTTGTGTGCGCGCGTTTGTGTTTGGGTGTGTGTGTGTGTGCGTGCGTGTGTGGGCGTGCGCGTGCGTGTGCATGTGCATGACAGTCCGTATGTATGTGTGCGTGTTTGTTTGTATGTATGTATGTGTGTGTGTGTGTGTGTGTGTGTGTGTGTGTGTGTGTGTGTGTGTGTGTGTGTGTGTGTGCGCATGACAGTCCGTGTGTGCGTATGTATGTGTGTGTATTTGTGTGGGTGTGCATATTTGTTTGTGTGCGTGCGTGTGTGTGTGTGTGTGTGTGTGTGTGTATATATTTGTGCGCATGTGTATTTGTGTGCGTGTGGGTGTGTATATTTGTGTGGGTGTGTATATTTGTGTACGTGTGTGTATTTGTGTGTGTTGTGTGTGTGTATTTGTGTGGGTGTGTACATTTCTGTGCGTGTGTGTATTTGTGTGCATGTGGGCATGTATATGTGTGTGCATGTGTGTGTGCTTGTGTGCATGTATGTGTCGCACAATGAGAAAAAAAATACTCCCTACATTACTCACATTCTGTTTCTTCTACTCTTTTCCATCCTTGTTGCCTCCTCTCTTTCACTCTTTCCTCCTCTACTCGTCTCTGTCCCCGTGTTCCTCCCTGTGTGGCTGGCTTGCGAGACGCCGCTCGTCGCCCAGAACAGAGGCGCTCCGCAGCGCCGGTGCTGACGGGAGTCAATGCCACTGTATTTAATCAAACTTATTGGAACCATAATCTAATTCGGCGACAGTCTCATCGGGCCAAGTGAATTATGAAAGCGTTAATGTGTGCCATCGGCGACTCCACTCCCTTCAGCGCTGGGGTGACCTCTGGGAGAGAGGGGCTTTTGGAAAAAGAGGAAAGTTGACGCTTTCCTCAGGAGATACTACGGTTATTTTCTTTATTCTGCAGTTTTAATATATATATATATATATATATATATATATCTTCCTCTCTCCTCTCTTTATTTCTCCTCCTCCTCCTCCTCAGATATTTCTCTCCTCTCTTTCTCTTTCTCTCTCTCTCCCTCCCTCTCTCCCAGGAGAGCTGGTGTTCATGGTTAATTAGCCACACGTACACAGCCATTCTGTTGTCGCTGGTGCCTGGGACATCAGGCTCCCGGAAACCAGCTTTTCTCCCGTTCAGGCTATTAGTCAGCCCGAATTCATTAGCTGCTCCCCGCTCTGCCACTGCTGACGAACTGGCACACTCCCCCCCCCCCTTGCTTTCTTCACTCCTATTTTCCTTCTTTTTACGAGCCTCTCGTTCTATTAATTAGCGTACCTATGAGACAGACAGGTAGCATCTGTCGCGTTTGCTTGCCGCTCCCTCCCTCCCTCCCTCCCTCCCTCCCTCCCTCTTTCTAGCCCTTTCTCTCTCTGCGATTCCACAGGACGAGCTGTCCCGACCACGCATTGCAAGAGGGGACTGTTCTGGGTTTGCTGGGCCTTCTTGGTTCCATTCCCCTCAAAGCCCTCCCTCGTGCGTGACCACGCTTTACCCGGGCGCATTGTGCGAATCGAATCGCGTCGGAAGCCCGTCCACCTATCGGCAGCGTGCTGGTTATTGTTCGTTGGCGCGTGGGGGGATCATCTTGAAAGGAGGCCTTTCCTCAGACATCGTTGCGCGCTTCCACCCTACCGGACGAGCGTCAGAGACCACCGTCGCCTCCGCCTAGTGTATCGGGCTTCGTGCGGTCCAGCCGCCTCAATTCTGCCCCCATTCCGACCCATTGATACGCACCCTCGCCGAGCGATGACTGAGCTCTGCACGTCGCAGGAAAAAGTTCACTAAAAGGAAGATTAGACAATTTGCAAGAGCTGACAGAGATGCTTCGAATACAAAAACTAAATCTAAACGTTTCAGTACGTGAATGTGGGCCTCCCCGCATGCGCACCAGAGGGTAAAACACTGCTCTTCCTGGTGCCGTGCAAGTGGGAGCTTTACCACGCTCCTCCTTTGGTCCTGGGTGTAAAAGATGGCCGTCGGTCCGGAGACGGTTCTAATGGTCGGCATGTCTGGTGTTGTCGATGTGAAGAGGGTTGAACAGGACTGCTGCATGGCAGCAACCACCCTGGCCATTTTTGCCACTCTTACCAAGCAACCTCCACAGATTACAAAAAGTAGCGGCAGACGCGCTTCGGCCGAGCTACTGTAATGCGGAAAGAATCGCTGAACAGCCGGGACAATCGTGCATAAGGGTAGGGATTCCTCTTAAACCTCCACGGGCTGTTACGTTGCACAACGTTGCTGAATGCATCGTCCATTTGGTAGCGAAAAAGACTGAATTGCCGCTTGACTCCCTGCCTGTTGGCCACACCCAAGGGTAGAGGTAATACCGTCAAACCAAAGCCCGGCTGGCCACGCCCTGTTTCTGTGCGTGGGGGCTTCAGCGGCCCTGTCTCCCAGCAGCGCGGCCCTCGCTCACACAGAGGTGCGTTCGCCAGAGGTTTAAAGTGCGCGACGTAAGGCATTTCCTTGGACAGGATATTAAAAATGGCCTCGTGTAACCGCCGCTGTTCTCTCCTCAGTCTGTTCACAGTCCGTTTGTCTTTACACATTTCAGACCAACAGTTCATCCTCTTCCGGAATCCTCTCCTCTTTCCCTCCCTCCCACCCTCCCTTCTTGAGCGAGGAGGGGCAGATTAAATGAACGTTTCCTTTCCTTTGTGGTGGGGCTCTATAGAGAGAAGCCCAAAACCCCTCACGGTACAGGGCGTGACAGTTGTTAAGTCCCCCTCCTCCTTGCAGTGGCCTATTGGCTAGAAAAGCTCTGGTTCACATGGTGTTTCTGAGGCCAACGCACACATACAAACACAAACACAAACACACACACACACACACACACACACGTGAACACATGCAAACTCATACATAGACACATGCACACATACATACATACATACATACATTCACCGACTTACATACAAACACACAAACAATGCACACTCACCCATGCTCACACACACACACACACACACACACGGACACATGCACAGATTTATGATATCTGCATAATTCTCAGTAGGTAATATGTACAAGTATCCTCATACAAAACCCTTGCCGTTGCCTCAGTATTGGAGAATAAATCCCTTACAGAGAAAAATCGAAAATCACACGAATTCTGCGCGTTTGAATCACGTGTGTCAAGTTTTTTGGACAAATCACGTTTGATTCATGTGATTCACATGCATACCACACATTTCCACATGTACACCACATAATGTCACGTTTGCCTCTGTGTACTACTATTTACATGTGATCACATACTATATTCATGTTTTTTTGGATGTGGACATGATGCAAAGTTTTCGTTAGCGATGGCATTAAAGACATTCATCTATGGCATTCATCAAGCCCTTTTGTGGCTACTCATATTTCACTAATTAGCTCCTTCTTCAACTAAATCCAAAAATCACCTGGTCCTGGTTTTCCTTTCTCTCGGGTAGTTAATTGAACAATTGGTTCAAATGATTGGCCAAAGTGTCCCACACCAAACTCCCTGGTTTTCCTTTCTCTCTCGGGTTAATTGAGTTGTGGAAATGATTGGCCAGTGCTCGGCCCTGACTCCCAGGTTAAGGGAGTGTGGAAAAACACAGTGCTCGGCCCACGAGGACCGGGATTTGAGTAACGCTGCTCTATGGCATGCAATAAACTGGATTGTATGGGTGTGTGACACACACAGTAACCCTCTTCAGGCAAACTGAAAGCCCAGCCGCTCTGTCCGTCTGCGGGGATCGATTCACTACACCACATTCTCAGCCAGGGTTTAACATTCTGTGACAGGCGGTAGTAGTATAATGGTTAGGGAACTGGGCTTGTAATGTTAAGGTTGCTGGTTCAATCCCCAGGAGGGACACTGCCGTTGTACCCTTGAGCAAGGTACTTTACCTGAATTGCTTCAGTTAATATCCAGCTGTATAAATGGATTGTATGTAAAGAAATGTAAACTGTAAGTCACTCTGGATAAGAGCGTCTGCTAAATGACTGTAATGTAATGTAATGTGATGATGGTTTACCTGCGCTCATCTCTGTCTGTCAGCAAATTACGGCGTTGACCTTTCCAGCTCCGTCAGCTAATCGCGGTAACCGCGTAGGGGAAGATACCCTCTTCACAGACCCCTGTCCTGTTTGCAGAACAAGGTCAAAGGTTATTTTAAAACAAAGACCTTATTGGTGAGACGGAGTCTATTAGTCTTTCACACACTGTTTCCTTTAAAGCAGGGAAAGAGTGTGTTTCAACAACAACAGCAACATTTGGGGTACCCTGGACCTTGGCATGATGAATGAGGGGGCACCTCTATGCGTCGATGATGATTCGCTCCTGTTGATCATGTGATTTACTTTGGCTGTTTCTTTTTAAGACGAAGACGAAGACGATGCCCACAACTGGACAGTTTCAGAAAAGGACATGGAGGTATTTGGAATCTTTATTAGGTCTGAATTAGATTTCAGTACAAATGAGGGTATCTGACCTGAGCCAGGCTGCTGTTTGCCTATAGTTTCAGCAGTCTTATTTGCTGCTTTGTGTGTGCGTGTCTGTGTGTGTGTGTGTGTGTGTGTGTGTGTGCGTGTGTGCTTGTGTGCGTGTGTGTGCTTGTGTGTGTGCTTGTGTGTGTGCTTCTGTGTGCGTGTGTGTGTGCTTGTGTGCATGTGCGTGTGTGTGTGTGCGTGTGTGTGTGTGTGTGTGTGTGTTTGTGTATGTGCTTCTGTATGTGCTTCTGTGTGTGTGTGTGTGTGTGTTCTGTGTGTGTGTGTGTGTGTGTGCGTGTGTGTGTGTGTGCGCGTGTGTGTGTGTGCCCGTGTGTGCGTGTGTGTGTGTGCGTGCGTGTGTGTGTGTGTGTGTGTGTGTGCACGCACGCGCTCTGATGCTGGTTTGCCCTCCGTGCTAACGAGCACCGTCCTGTCCCAGGCTCAGATCGGCAACCCTCGCCCCGCCCTTCGGCGCACAAACCGCTACTACAACCCCAACCCCAACGAGAGCGTCACCTGCCGAAGCTGCAGGAAAACGGGGCACCTCGCCCAGCACTGCCCCACACCAAAGGTACGGCGCGGGGAGCGGAGACGTGCAGGCCTCTCATCCACACAGACGCTACACAAAGAGAGGTCTGAGACACAGGACCGCTCAGCACACGCACACAAACGTACACAGAGACAACACCAGGTTCTGAGCAGCTGAAATGAAACATGTATCTAAATATAGATTTGACTTGTGCTTTATTTTCAATACTGTATTGTATGTTTCAATACAACAGGACTTTCAGTTGTCTTTGGTAATCGTTTTTTGGTACCAGTCGGAATTTGAAAGTTGTGTTGTTTACTGGACATTTTTAAGTGTTTGATAGTGAAGCCCGACACACCAAGCTCACTTCAGATATTTGGACATATATTTTATCTGGGCACACCAACCTCACGGTGTGTTAATGGCTCCAACAAGGGGTATACATGACTGATTGGTACAGCCAACAAAAGACTTTCCCCGTGTTGGATTTTCTCATTGATTAACTCCAATGCCCGCTGTCCAAGCGTACGCCGGTCTAACCTTCATTTGTCTCCCCCTGCCTGCAGAAGTGCCCGTCCTGCTTGCTGTGCGGCACCGAGGGGCACCTCCCGCACGCCTGCCCCGGCAAACACTGCCCCAACTGCTGCCTGCCCGGCCACGGGTACGAGGACTGCCTGGAGCTGGCCTACTGGCACAAGCAGTGTCGCCGCTGCGGCGCAACCGGCCACTTCCACGACGTGAGTCCCCCCATCCCCCGGCCCCCCCGGGCGAACCCAGCGTTCCGCCCGCGCGCCGCGCGAACACTTAATTGACTGTAATGCCTGACCCCGAGGTCAATTACGATTGTGTAAAAATGTAATTGATATAGTCGATCAATTACGGCCCATTTGTGTCGCCGCCATGCTCGCTACTTTACACGTAAATGAGTGCGCGGGCCCGCCGAAGGGCGATTTTAATGACCGCCAATGACAATTACGGAGCCCGTGTCCCCGATGCCTCAGTGTTTATTACATTTTAATGTAACTGTAATCACTTATGCGTAATTACAGTTGTGACTGCAGACACCCGTCCGCGCTCGTTACGGTCGCATGCGGTCTGCGCTGGGGACACCCCCGTGCGGTTCAGACAAAGGTGTACGGTGCGCGCGGTTTTTGAGCGGCGCGCCCCGTCGCGGGGGTCTCGGCGCGGAGCGACGGCTCTCTGCGGGAGGGCGTGCTCGTGTCCTCCTCTCTGTTTGGCGGCGCATTCTGTTTCTTGTTTCTTGTTCTGTTTTGTTTCCAGTTTCTCTGTGTGTATGCGTGTATAATTCCACTGTGTGTGAGGGTATTTATTTTCTCTCTCTCTCTCTCTCTCTCTCTCGCTGTCTCTCTCTCTCTCTGTGTGTGTGCTTGTGTCTCTTTGTACGAGTGTGCCATCTCAGTGTCTAAGTATGAGAGAATGTGTGTCTCTCTCTCTCTCTCTCTCTCTCTCTGTGTGTGTGTGCTTGTGTCTCTTTGTACGAGTGTGCTATCTTAGTGTCTAAGTATGAGAGAATGTTTCCCCTTTCTCTTTTGTAGTGTTTGTGTCTCGCTCGCTCTCTCTCTCTTTCTCTGTGTGCTTGTGTCTCTTTGTATGAGTGTGCCATCTCAGTGTCTAAGTATGAGAGAATGTGTGTGTCTCTCTCTCTCTCTCTCTCTATGTGCTTGTGTCTCTTTGTACGAGTGTGCCATCTCAGTGTCTAAGTATGAGAGAATGTGTGTCTCTCTCTCTTTCTCTCTCTCTCTCTCTGTGTGCTTGTGTCTCTTTGTACGAGTGTGCCATCTCAGTGTCTAAGTATGAGAGAATGTGTGTCTCTCTTTCTCTTTCTCTCTCTCTCTCTCTCTCTCTCTATGTGCTTGTGTCTCTTTGTACGAGTGTGCCATCTCAGTGTCTAAGTATGAGAGAATGTGTTTCCTCTTTCTCTTTCGCAGTGTTTGTGTCTCTCTCTCTCTCTCTCTCTCTCCCCTCTGTGTGGCGGGTGGCAGCAGGGCTCCTGTCCCCCGGGCCGGCTCTGTCTCTCATTAAGACAGGCGGTGTGCGGGCCCAGAGTGTGACGCGCCCGGCGCTGTGCGCGCTCCGCTTGTCAGCCCAGATGTACCCGCACCCCGGTGTCAGTCTACGTGGGGAGGGGGGCGGGCTTGACAAGACAAGTTCTTAAATGGTGTGGGTCATAGCCTGCCCTGTCTGCCACTGTGAACGCCCTTCCTGAGAGTGCTGTCACTTCTCACACCAGCTCCGTCTCCCCTCCTCTCTCTCTCTCTCTCTCGCTCCGACTCCTCTTTTACAGCTATCTCTCCCATTATTCCTTTCTTCGTGTCCTTCTCCCAGCTCCTCTTCCTGTGTGTTTCTCCTCCGTGTCCCGCTTTGTGTTTCCCCCTCACGGCCCCCCATCTCCCCGCGTTCCCAGTTCAAACACTATCGCTCAATTCAAATCCAATTCAAATTTGCTTTATTGCCATGACAAAATACAAACAATAGTATAACAATTATAAACCATCATATACTGTATGTTAATAAGCATAAGCATGTATATACATTCATCCACACACACACACACATATGCGTACACACGTACCTTACATTTACATAAACATAAACATGCATGCACATACATGCATACATGCACAAACATCATTAATCATCATTTTATTTTTTATTTGTCTACCCACTGTCCCTCATTATATGGCAGGACGATGCACATTTAGCTGCCAGATTTGTAGTTGTTTCGCCATCTCCCAATAGAATGATAATTTTTCGTATGTTGGGAAGGAGTATGAACTCTGAAATAGTTTTTTTAATTGTGGGAAATATGTGTCACGTATTGTTTTGTGTCAGTCTCTTGCAGCTCACAATGACTGCACAGTCTTTGATCTCTCGCTGTCTTTGATCTCTGGGCATCCAACTGACTTTCTTTATTTCAAGACTGTGGTCACTGAGTCTGTACTTTGGCAGAATTTCTCTTTCTTTTGAGTTTTCCGTTCTCAGATATGCTGCCGATGTGATGCTTCTGTTTAGGGCCTGATAGCACTGAGTTTGCTAAATTTTAATTCATTTTTCCAGTTTTTAGTGTATTTGTTTTTCAAATGTAGATCAGTTTTTTTCGCTGTTGTTTTGGGAATTATTTTATCTGTATTTTGGCTCTGAGGGCCATTGATTTTGGTGTAGCTCTGTTCAATGAGCCTCAGAGCCAGTTGGCCCAGGGGGTCCTTGTCTTGGGAGATCTGGTTGCTCAGTAGGGCTTTGTATTTTAATGAGTGCTGGTCTGCCTGGTTTAAGTGGCACCAGAACGTAGCCAATCTTTTTTAAAAATTTGGATCTGACAAAATTCCAGGTCTCTACCTTTATTTCCAAATGTGGACGAGGTGAGGCCTTGGATATTCCAGCTGGTTATATTAAATGAAGATATTTTTCCTTTCCTTTGCCTTTTTATCTTTTGCTGAACATTTAGCTTTTGGTCTATTTTTCTTTTAATATTTAACGATAACAAAATGAGGACATACGTTTTCAATGAATGAGATAAATGAATGAAACAATGAAACATATTCCTGTTTGGCATGTTCTTCCTAATATATATATGCCATTTAGCAGACGTGACTTACAGTGGTGAATGCATACATTTTTCAGTATATGTGGCCTCATTGGGAATCGAATCCACAACCGTTGTCAGCGCCATGCTCTACCTACTGAGCCACACAGAACCACGTGTCTTTCTGACAATGCATACATACTTACATACCCATTTCTTGCTATTATTGCAAGAGTGTGGAGCAGGTCATATTTAGCGGGCCTCTAATTTGGTTGAGTTCTGAGGCTGCAGGGTTCTGTGCTCTGGACGCCACCGCTGCCTGCGTAGCTCTCTGGCTGTGCTTCTTGTTCAGGTCGGGTTGGGTGTGCTGGTCTCCTGGCACCCACGGCCCTGACTCCTGCTGCTGTGCTGGGCGGGGGGTTGGAAGCTCCTGTGGGGTGTGGGGTGGGTGGCGGGGTCCCTGGGCTCCGTGTAGGGGGGGTGACAGTGCTGTGTCCGAGGGCCGTGTTCTTCAGCACCTCGGTGAAGACTTTGATGCCCTGCGTGTTGAGGGGGACGTGGTCGTACATGTGGCAGGGCCGGATGTCACGGCACTAGGCTAGGTGCACGTTGTGCAGCCTCTGGACAGCATTGATGAGGTGAGAGGGTACGTCTCCACACGGCAGCAGGGCTCTGCTCAGGGGAATCTCCCCGTGGCCCTGGCTGCCACCTGCCTCTTTGCCGTGGCCACGTTTCCCTTCCGTGCCTTCAGGCTGTTGGTCCCGGTGTGGGTGTGGATGTGCCGCGCTCCGCTCAGCGTCTCTCCCAGACAGCAGCTCCAGCGCTCTGCCTGTGGTTGGGCATCTTCTTGGCCTTCATGCCAGGGAATGGGAGTTTTTCTTGAAGAAACAGTACAATTGCTTCTCTATCCACTTCTTGTTCTATGTGTGTATTAGAAGTTGTTTGGGCTGTAGGGAGCATTGAGTGCCTTGATATTGTGTGTGTGTGTGTGTGTGTGTGTGTGTGTGTGTGTTTGGGGTACTGGGTGTTTGAGTGGGTGTGTGAGAGTGGTCAGTGTGCTGCCTCCTCACTTGGCTGTGCTGCATGCTGGGGGCTGAGTTCTCTCTTCAGTGTCTGTAGGTCTGTCCTCCTGCTCTGGTTCTCCTCCAGGTCCCTCCTGGTGCCCTCACTGCTGCTCAGCCCTGGCTCCCTGTGCCTCAGCCCCCCTCTGAGGCATGCGCTGCCCATCTCCCCTCTCAGGCTGGCACGCAGTCATGCAGACATGCTAACATGCAGTCCTTGAGCATTTTAATTTTCAATTTATAATTTAAAAAAAGAATTGTTTCAGATTTTTTCATGTTTTTCTCCCAATTTAGTGGCCAATTATACCCTCAATTTATTTTGATTTCAATTTGCCCTGTGTCCCACACAAGTTCGCCACTTGTCTCTAGAAGGCAAGCTAATTCTTCCAGGGCAGCGAACTCCGCTTCCTTCGAGACGGAATTCGCCCGCACACATTCTGGAGACTCCCATATGTGCTTCATGGTGAACTCAAGCCGGCTCACCCACCCCCGATTGGGGCTAACGAAAATAATAAATATAAAAACGTTTTAGGTGTTCTTAGCTCTCTCTCTGTCTCTCATCTTATTTGACCATTTACCTCCCAACTTTTGAAATCTTCAGTACCACACTCAATTAAATTAAATGTGGCTTCCACCTCTTCTAACCTCTACCCCTCCTCCCCCTTTCTCTATCTCAATTTCTGTTCAGTTCAATTCAGTATACTTTGTTGACATGAAATACAGTAATGGTATGATAATGATAACTATAACAGTGAAGTAATACATAGTGTAATCAAAATGTATAGACTGATTATAGTATAACATATTTTACCTACCAAGTCATTTATTAGTTATTAATCAATGGAAGGTACTCACTGTCCCTTAGGGTGTGACAGCTTGAGATGAGCTGTCAGTCCTTCCCTTCACACGGCTGGTGGTTTCTCATCATTAGTCATAGAAGGAAAATTGTTTATAGTTGTACAAAATACATTAACATATATTATTTTTGATTATAATATAATTTTCTCTGTCTCACAGTGACCAGATTTGATCTCTTTCATCTGGCATGATTTTTTTGTCTGCCCTTCTTCAATTTGTACTGTGTGGGCACTTGGTTGGGAGAGATACTCTGCCAGTGTGTATTTCTGTTTAGGGGATGTTATGTCACTTTTCTAATACTTTTGATAGGAGGCATGATTGTTTTATCATTTGGTTCTCATTTATTTTATTCGCATTTGGGTAACAGTGTTGACCTCAGGCTGGTTAGTTTGTGTTACTGAGTTAGCTTTGCGTTTGCCTTGGTGTTGTGTTGGTCAGGCTCAGGGCAGTTGACTGAAAGTTGACACATATTTGTCCAGAGCTCTTGGGAAGGACTTTTGATAATAAAGAAACATTTAGACTTGGATGAGATGCCATTTTCTAGATTTGAATGAAGATTCTGTGTATAATTCAGCTCTAAATGCATGGCTAAGGCAACTGCAGCTACAGCAGACCAAGGGTGACCAGACAGTCGGCTCAACAAACTACTTTATCCGCAATGGACGTTTTCCAGAACCTTTTTTCCATGTATATCTTTGTCGGCTAACGACAACCAGCCTTTATCAACTTAGCACATCAGTACTATTATTTCCTAAATGTAACCCTACTTTAAACTGACTGCAGCTTCATTGGAGAATACCTCTATCATCACTTTGCCTTCCGAAACTGTAGCCATTATATATGTTGTTAGTAGATTCTGAAATATTGGGGAAGTTTGACCTAAGGTTTTTTTCAAATTTATCTCAGATTGCTGATATAAGGGGGAAACTACTTATGTGCCTTCTGAAGATTTTATTTAGTTCTCTCCGTACAGACTTAAGCAGTTTCAGGAAAGTACTGTCAGTCCCGTGTGATCTGGTGCTTCTTGTACTGTAAAGAATGGTAATTAGTCCCTAAGAATCGCCAGTCCTGGAGCAATCAGGTTGAAGTCTAGTGGTCCTTAGGGGTATTCCTCTGTACTAGCAGAGGAATACCCCTAAGATAAGATTTTACAGATTTTTGCATGAAAGAGTTCTGTTGGATTTTTTCCAAATTTTGTGTATTGTTGCTAACTGTGTTTGCCTCCATATTTTAGAACACACATTTAGACCAAATTCTAAAGGGAATATATTTTACATAATATTTTGATTGCATAAAAACTGGGCTGGGCATAACTCTGGGTGGTGTTGTCTAGAGTAAAGCAGTGCCTGCTTTCCTGGGGTTTTTCTTTTTTTGCCAGAGCCCATTTCTGGCAGTATTGGTCCAGATGATCCCATGTCTGTTGTAGCCTGTTCATTGGGTGACATCAAGACTTAAGTCATCTGCATAGAGAAGGAATTTAACTTCAGGATGCCAAAGTCCAAGTTTTGTGTTAGACATAAATTTTAATACATGACATCATAAATATTCCCCCAACAACCCTTTGCTAAATTGCTAAATCTTCATGCCAGATTGAATTTAATGCATTCATTGGTGTATTCAACAATGTTTATTTGGGCTCTCTCTCTCCTTCTCTAGCAGTACACTGCGGGCAGCAAGACCTTTTCAGACTTGGACATTGGCATTCGGGAATAATTTAGTCATTCCATTTAGGCCATTTTTGTCATTCAGAATCCAAAGCTCTCAAGTCACATGTTTACTTCTGGCCAGGACAAAGTGATGCACACAGTTAGGTTTTAAGCTCTTAAAAATATACAGGTATGATTAGGGCTGTGACAGTCAAAAAATTATCTTTGACGGCATTTGTCATGCAAATCCTTCTCTTAAGCATTCCTACATATATATTTTTATCTTGTGCTGTTTGTTTATATTCAGACAAAATATTGCATTTGTCTATGCTGTTTTTATAGTTCTTTACTTTCATACTAAACCTGTTCATTTAGTTTGCCTATTCTACCTGAAAACCATTTTTTTGTTACATTTCTAGTGCAACCAAGTAACTCACCAATTGGAAAGTCTCATGATTGATCTATAGATCGTTTCTCAGATTCGTAGTGTTGACCTGTTTGACTAATATTTTTGTCCTGCATAAACAAAAATGCTTCATCCAAATTCTTGGACTCTCCATCTTCGTTCGGTGCAAATTTGAAATGTGCCCAGATAGCCAAAGATGTGTTAGGCTTTGTGACAAAACCCATCTTGTTGTTGTTGTTGTTTTTCTGACCTGATCTATTGCACTGATAAGGTCAGAGAAAGGCTACAGCTCGCCCCACCCACTCTGTGTTTGTCACCTCCAGATCAGACATGAGAAGTGTGTCAATCAGGTAGCCTACAATTGCTACCGAACAAAATAATCTACGTTATACTGTGATTAGGAGGCAGGTAGCTAGTATAAATATTCTTATACTGCTTATTCTACAAATGTACTTACAAGAATTGCATTGGGCCTGAATACCAGAGTAATAAAGTAACAATTCGCCCCCTAGCCTGGAAAGAACTTGCCTTCCTCTTCCCCACCCCCACCCATCTCTGGTGGAGAGTTTAGCTAATCTTCAAAGAGATTGCACGCTCTGCGCAGGAAGAGGAGGCAGAAAAGGAGCGTTGTTCGAGATTGAGAATTTTTGGTCGACTGACCTAAAACTATGTAGACCTAAAGTACCAAAACAGTAAAAGATACATTTCAATCAATGTACCAACACACTTCTGCTTTTGAATAATTTTTTGGGGGAGGGGAAAAAAATAAAAAAATAATTAAAATGTAATGACCGGTAGAATCATGGTAGAACATGTCTGCAGTTCACATGTGTAATTGTCAAATATGCAGTCGTATGGTCACCCGACAGCCCTAGGTATGATCATCAAATACAATAATAATCGTTGGTTTTAGCATCAGCAGCGATGATACGCAGCAGAAACACGGTGCCACAACATTTTGTTGTGGCACTTTTACCCGCCATTATTTTAATATGGAGGAAAAAATAAATGGACTAAACATTATTTAGTTTTTAGAATGTACACCAATATGACCATATCTATACAGATATTTGTTCTTCAACTAGCTATTTTATGTTTTTTCTGAAAAGTTTATCAGAGTAATATAATAGCGCACATTAATAGTGTTCCATTTCTTATAAATGTAATTGACACAAATAAAATTGAACGACACAGCAAATGTACACAGACTACACACACACTCAAGAAAATCAAATTTTCAGTACTCTGTATGGATGTTGCCAATGAACCATTGAAACTGTCCATACAAAATGAAGTTGGGTATTTTTTAAAGGTGTATGGATGCAATGGATTCATTTGCTACACATTTGTGACAGCTGAGGACTGCATGTTACATGCATAACACTACATTCAGGAGCCATGTTTCTCATGAAGTTTAATATCTGGAACATTTCCCCTCTGAAATATTTCTACATACTCTACTGTACACTGCTACTGTTTCTATTTCAAGACCAAATGCTTATGTATTATGTTACATTACAGCTTTACTTTCGTTCCATATCAGTATCCCCAAATCAATCTGGACCTTGCATTTTCATTGAATTTGCAGTTTATAGTCATACAGAAAATCTATATTATCATATTAATCATAGTTGTTGGAACAAAGCATCATTTATATTTGCATTGAATATGGCACATATTTAGCTATCAATCCGCCATAGAAAAATGTAGTCTATACAAATGTAGCTGAAATGTAATGCAGAAAACTAGTGTTAAAAGAACAACAGTGTTATTAATATCAGAGGCAACAAAACTGAACAACAACTATTCAGTGCAGCAGCTAGCCATGAAAATATGAACGACCATGCACCGTTCTTAGTCCACAGTTCAAAGCACGCACGATTTGAGAGTTTGTTTTATTCAAATCTAATTTATTTCTTTCTGCTATAGATATATATATATATATTTATAATATTTTTTTATGTGTTAAACCCGACACAATCGGTGTCTCTGCGCGAGGAACAGCCACGCCCTGCCCTTTCTGCGGCCGCCGCTCCTCCCGGGCACCGGGGCGAGGGATAAATAGGAGGCTAAACGAATAAATGGGTTAAGCGGCCGCACCCCGGGCGGTTCCAATTGTGCCAGGGATGTAAGAACGACCCGGAGCGAATGTATTAGGCACGGCACGGCGGCGCGGCGACCGGCGGGGGAAGCAATTCTCCGGCTCAGCGAGGGCCTTCCCGAGCCCCCCTCCTCGGAGGGCTGAGACCAAAGGCCCCGGTGCTGAGCGCGTGCTCGTCCGCCGACGCCGGTCCCGGTCAACGCAGAGACACCACCGCGCGTGCACGGTGGGTTCGCGTGGCAGCGCGGCGTAGCGGGCGAGGACCCGGGCTCACTACCCGGAGGCGGTGGGTTCGGTTACGTGGCGGGGGCACTGCTGTTGTACCCCTGAGCAAGGCACCTAATCTGAGCTGCTTCAGTAAATATGCAGCTGTATAAATGGATAACGTGCAGAAATGTGAACTGTTTTAGGCGGCCTAGATAAGGGCATGAGCTAAGCAAATAAGTAAATGGATTTAAATCCACTGTTTGATTTTTGTGCAAGGGCTAAATATGTTGACAAAAATACATCATATAAATATATATTGAAAAAAAAATATATATGTATATATATATATATATACAGTATATATATTTATATATATTTTTTAAATGTATATGTGTGTATATGTGTATATATATATATATATATATATTTAATATATATATATATATTTAAAGTAAGGTACTGTATGTTAAGACATGCATAATGAGTGGACAGTGAATTTGGACACCTTGCCGTCCCGCGGGTTTCTCCTCAGCCCCCTTGCTCTGTGCCTCAGCTCGGCTTGCATTACAGAACCTCAACATCGCTCTTTACAAACGAGGAAAGCTTCTTCGCTTTCCTCACACACCCCCTCCACACCCCACCCCCACCTCCCACCCTCCTTTGTCAGCAAAAAAAAAAGAAAAAAAGAGTAGGAGCGGATTTGAGCGGCGGTAGTCATCAGATAAACATCAGCTCTACTGAGCGCTACCTAATAGCTTCCTCCTCATTCTGCTTTTTTGCGGACATTTCATTAAAGAGAGAGAATGGAAGGGGGGAGAGAGGTGGGGAGGGAGGTCGATTCAAACATGCTACCCAACCCCCCCAACCCCTCCTCCTCCTTCTCCTCTTCTGTCTCTGGAGAAGCTTTTCTCCCCTTGTTCTTTCTTCCTTTCTGTTTGTTTCCTTCTTTCTTTATGCATTCCTTTCTCTCTCCCTCCGTCCCTGTACCCCCACCCTGACTTGACTGTCCCTTAGCTGCTCCCCAGTCTAGTGACACTGCTGTTAGGGCTATGGGCTCGAGGGTGGCAGAGAGGGGGCCCTGTGCAGTTGGCTGTTATTGTGTCAAAACAGGCAAATGAGCAACTGGGGACTGTGTCTGGAGCAGGCCTTTGTGCTTGCGTTTGTTTAGACACACTCCCAGCGGGCCACGTCGCACTGTGTGTGTGTGTGTGTGTGTGTGTGTGTGTGTGTTTACTCTCATTTCTTTAGGCATTCTCTCAGTTCACCCTCTCACTTCCTGTGTCTGTGTGCGAACAACATTCGAGCGTGACATTATGAACTGCATTTGAATGTGTCTGGGTACATGTAAGGGATCGTGTACAGCGAGCAAGTCGGGTGTTTCAAAATAACCACACGACGGGTTGATGCAATTTAATCACCCTGAAGTGCGGTTGTTTTGAAACAACTGACTTGCTCCTTGTACCTTGTCCTGACCTTGTCCCGGATACTTACCAGTGGAACTGATGTTCAATCGCTAAATTATGTTTAATAATGTGTTTACATCTCCACAGCTGTCTAGCATATACTAGCTTTTGGTCACCTAAACTTTTTTATTTTATTTTTATTTTTTTACCTCTGGCAGTTTACTGCTTTCCTTTGTACCATTTCAGGTTATTCACTGGACTTGAACTGCTTAAGTTTCAGTAAAAACTGGAAAATGGGGGTGTTCTAAAACTTTTGACCGGTAATATATATATATATATACCTAGTATATAGTATATATGGTGGTGGGGTTTGATGTTATGGGGTTGTTTTTGCATCTACTAGTCCTGAGGCTCTTGTTAAGGCCAATGGAATCATGAACTCCAGCAAATACCAGGCCATTTTGGCCAAAAACCTAGTTCCCCCTGCCAGGACGTAAATGGATATTTCAGCAGGACAATGATCCCAACAATACCTCATAATCAACCAAGAAATGGTTAACTGAACACAAAATTACTTTTGGCCGTCTCAGTCTCCAGACTTGAACCCCATCTAAAATTTGTGGTTTGAATTGAAGAGGGCAGTCTACTAGAGCAGATCAAAAGATCAAAAAGATCTTTAAAGATTCTGTATGGAGAAATGGTCAAAGATCCCCCCAATATCTTCACCAATCTCATAAAACACTATGTAATATATAGTGTTATCCTTGCAGGGGGAGGGTGCACAAAGTACTGAAAACAGGGTGTGAATAATTGTGGCACGTATCTTTTTCGGGGAAAAAATATACTTGTTTTACAAAATCCTTTTCTCTGAGAAATTCCATTAGTATAAAATAATATCATGTTTTGAGCATTCTTGGATCATACAATATAGCTTGCAGTTTGTCAAACTCATTCCATCAAGGGCCGAGTGCATACAGGGTTTTGTTGCAACCAATGCACTACACCAGGTGATTTCACTAATTAGCTCACTTCTTCAACCAAGGAAGGGATCTAATTGAACTCACCTGGTGTAGTGCATTGTTTGCAACTAAAACCTGCATACACTCGGCCCTCGGTGGAATGAATTCGACACCCCTGATATACCCCATTACCTGGATTGTTAGTCTTCTTTTCTCATCAAGGGTGTTCATAATTTTTGAGGGTACTGTATTTGTGTATATATATATATATATATATATATATATATATACACACACACATAAATGCACACAGTACACACACTCTTTTTCCCTGTTCAGTATTTTCATTCGTTTTTTTGTGTGTTCTTCAGGCCTGCCCAGACATCTGGAGACAGTATCACCTTACAGTAAGTGTTAACATTTTCTAACTCTTGATTTTCAAGTCAAATTCCTTAGTTTAAACCTTTTTATGTCGCCATGTGACTTTGCCCCATGATTGCCCCAGCTTGGTTTTTCTCTTTCTTATCGCTTGGTGATTTCTGACCTACTATAGTAAAAATCCTCCAGTAGTCCTGGACCACTACATGGACATGCTCCTAAGTCATTCGCATTACCCGATAGTGGTATGGACAGCGCAAAGAACGTAGCTGTCATGGCGGAATTTTCTCTGGTGTACTCTGATATCAGAACTGTGCAGTCTACTGTATATAGAAACGTGGGCCCAGTTAAAGTTTATTTTGTCTGAAGCCTTTTATATTGCCTCTGATATGAAATGATGCTACAAAACCAGTCAAAATCAGCCTTAGTCTACATTTTTTTGTTGGTGTTGTTTTTTTTTGTAAGTTGTCTTTGGATCTCCTCCATATTGATTATAAATATTATCCAACTTAATATCCCCATGTTTTGCCATGCTACTTAACTATTTTAATAATACATATACAACACACATTTACTTCTTTTTA
>JAINUG010000163.1:112500-125000 GCA_029706075.1 Aldrovandia affinis | reverse complement strand
ATCCCCATACCTGGCGTTTTACATTGACACCCACACTTACCTCTGGGTATTGCTGGTAAATTACAGGGGTACAGGGGTACAACAGCAGTGCCCTACCTGGGAATCGAACGCGCAACCTTTTTGGCTACAAACGGAGCTCTTTGACTGCCGTGCAGTATAATGTTCAGTGTTAAATCAACTCAGATGGAGTACATATTTTCTCTTGACAGGCATGTAACCGCTATCGGACACGTAGATCAAAACCCAGAGTTCAATTAACGCCGAACATTTCTTTATTTGTTCATTTGTTTGTCATGGGAATGGCAGAAAGCATTGTCGCAATGTTAATTGTATGTGCGTTAACGTATGCCGCACAAAAGCCCCGGCCTTATCTGTCACTGCGCTTGTCACTCTGGTCACAGAGTGGGTAGCTGATCACATTCCTCTTTGGTAACTATTCCCGTGTCTCTCATTCAAATCTCTGGCTCCTGTGAGCGAGCGTTCCCCATATCCCCAGTGACAGCTCTGATCTCCTTTCCAGTCTTTGTTTCCCCCCTAATCCCAGTCCCTCTTATAACCTCCTCTACTGTGCACCTGTTCACTGCCGAGATCAGCTCCCTCCCTCTCTCTCATCCCCCTCTCCTCTCCCCTCTCCTCTGCCCTCTCGTCTCCTCTCCCCCCCACCCCTCCCTTCCTCTTCCACTCTCTCCTCTCCTCTCCTCTGTCCATGCTTGCTGTTTGTTATCGGAGGACAACAAGGTAGTTGTGGTTTGTTTGAGAGATACAAGGCCCAATCTTGGCCCATGCACTTTTGTTGTCTAAGTGGCTCACTTGACGAATGATGCTTAGACATTGTAGCATCAAGTGGTTGTCCATTTACTCAAGCTGAATGCACTTTCTGTAAGTCTCTTTTGATAAAAGAGTCTGCTAAATGATTGTATTGTATTGTATTGTATTGTAAGTCTTTCAGAGTGTCCAGACTGGTTACAAATGTCCATAACATACAACAACATGCAGTGGGTTTACCAGAAACCAAAGATGGTCCTAAATTGGTCCTAAACATCCTATAGCCATCACCAAATGCCCCACGCTTTACCAACACTTGACCAACCCCAACCGAGGAAATTCCATATCATCCCGTGATACTGTTCCGTGTGAATCCAACTGTCAAATGTGAGCTTTCTGGAGTACACAAAGTGTACAATACTCTGTGTTTGTGGTATTCAGGGTGTAGACGTTTGTTGCATGTGTGTGCCTGTGCACGTGTGCGTGTGCACGTGCATGTGTGTGCCTGTGTGTGCAGGGTCATGGATGTGTGTGTGTGTGTGTGTGTGTTGTGTGTGCAGGGTCATGGATCAGGGTGTATAGGGGGGTGTAGGGTATAGAGGTTGTTGTCTGCATGCATGGAGTAGGGTAGGATTGGGGTATGTAGAGGCTGTTGTCTGCAGGTTGTAGGGTAGGATTAGAGCATGTAGGCTTTAGAGGCTGTTTGGGGGCAGTATCATACAGAGGGTGTGTGCAGAGCGTGCGTGTTTTCATATGTGCATGCGCACATATGCATATACCTGCACGTGCGTACGTGCGTGTGGGGTTTTTAAGATGACTGGGTTAATAAAATGCGAATGTTAATAGAATGCAGCAGTTTGTGGCAGCTGTTGAAGGGTACAGATGCCAGGAATATTGTCAGTCACAGTCCCTCATCTCCCCAGGTGTAAGGGGGCACTGGAACGTGACCTGGGTTCAATCTAGCCACTTAGGTGATGTAATTGTGAACAGAAGGGACTGTGGAATTGCTGAAGGACAAAGGTTTGCACATCTCTTAAAAAAAACACACAAAAAAACTGACACTGGATTCCAGTGAAACTCTTAGAAAAGCGCAGGTCTTTCACAGATTTTTTGTTTCTTTTTTAAATGTTTCTCGCACGGTGTGAGCATTCCACCAGCATTCCACTCAGACTCTTGTGTGTGCGAGTGTGTTGCCTTGATTATTGAATGCTAATGTTAATTGTAATATTGTGCCCAAGCTATCATTTTTTGCCATTTTGTATATGTATTTATTCAGGGGGAAATAAGAGAAAAACGTGTCTTAGCATGTTTATGGTGGGTGACTGTCCTGGAAAGAGGACGACGAAAGGGTCGATTGGGGGGGAAAAGGAAAGGTGAGGCCAGAGAAAGACATGTCAAAAGGGATAGAAAGAGGGACTTCACAGTAAAATGAAAAGGCACTATATCGCTCCTCGCCTTATTGCTGTGTTGTAGGTATCTGTGAAGAGCCGCCCTTTGTCTGTTGTAATAGCTAAGAGAATGAGTTAATTTGAAATCATTTCATGGTTTTGGCCTCTGCTTCAGGCTATCTAACCATCATGCAAAGCCCAGATTGCCTTGCCCCACCGCGCCTTCTGTCTGTGGATCGGGGGAAATTGCATTGCAAATCACGCCGCTGCTCATTCCTAAATGTTCTTGATCGCATAAATGCCGACTACACAAAACCCATCAACAAGCAGCAGATGCAGTCTGCTTAGCAAGTTTGTCCCACTGTGTGAATTTGAAACCGTACCTATTTTAGCGGTGCGTTAGCCTTGTGCCAAGAAGCTGATGGGACGCGACCGGATCGAGAACTTTGGACGGGCGCGTGCAAGATTGACAAAACAATAAGACATATCAGCATTTCAGTTGGCTTGGCTTGAATTGTTACTTAAGCCCCATGTGTAGATTTGAAGAAAAAAAAAGTTACTTGCTGGAGGGAATTGAAATCGTACAGTGAAACTTGCATCCAGTGCAGGTTTCACTGTATAAGTTCACCCTAATTCCCCTCCTTTATCAAGCCATTTTTTGAGGGAATTTTCCAACAAAATCAGTTTAAATATGCTGCTGCTCAGCAATTACCATTTTGTGGCTCCCTGAGCGTCTTAAGTAGCTAACTTAATGCTAACTAGGAGGCGCTGCGACTTTGTGTGCACAGAGATTACTACCGTTCAGCAAAGAATGTGTCAGGAAAGCTGTAAATGGATGATACTGCTATCAATAACCTGCACCTGACCTGAGTAGCCCAACACGTGACCTGACGCTGCAACATTGAAACGCTATCCCACAGCTAGCTACCTGCATAGGAAGGCTGCTGGTCAACTTCTCCATTTTGTAAATGTAAGCTGTGAAGGGAGAGCCCGCCCACTCTCAGGCCATTGGCTGAGTGCCGAGAAGGCGGTGCCACAGCATGGCAGAAGTTTATGTTTTCTAACAGGAACTAGCGCTAGTTCCGGTTCTAGTTACCGTTCTTGTTTCCACCGACTTCAAAGGAAACTGTTACGGTTTGCGCTAATTCAGAGCATCAGAACATCAGCAATGCAAAGGAATGATTTTTCACTTCATTTTGGTTGAGCTGCCATATGGAAAACCTTATCACTTGATAGCGAGCTACAGCAGGATTAAACATTAATGTTTTTCTCTCTTGCCCGACCAGAAATCTACTTGCCAGAACTGCCCTTATATGGTGTAGTTTAACTGGAACATAATCGCATAGAAACAGACGCTTCGCTTCTGTAACAACATTAGGCTACACTTTATTTTTAATGAGAACTGCACTTGTTTCATGGTCCCGTGGTTTTCTACATGGTTTTCTACATTATGCTGATATTCCTTCTTCAACAAATGCTAACAACAATGCTTCTCACGATCAGTCACTTGAGTGACGCGAAGTGCATAACCAATCAGTGATAAACAGCGCTGTTAGTCCTGTCCGCAAGGTCCTGTTTGGTACGGTAAGTACCACATCTTGAACAGGCACCAAAAATCAACAACATGAACTATGCAGAACTGGAACCTTTTTCTAGTGCCAAAAAAGTACCAAAAGTTATGGTTCTTGTTTTTTTTGTGTGCAATGGAAAAGGGCCCTATGTCTTGGCGCAGTGGCACCATACTCACCTGCTGTGGTGTGTGTATACCCCACACATTGAAAATCACCATGTAGGTTATATGTACACCATTATGTACATGATCTTCATATGTGTCTGTGGGTGTCCTCTGAGAGCGATGTTGCATGCTGTTATCGGAGGATGAAAAAAATATTGTTGAAGGAAATAATCATTTTCTTTGCTTTTCTCAGCTGTTGTGGCAAACCCGTGATTGTAAATTACACCATTTTATTTATTGATTTCTTTATTTTTTTTTTTTAGAATGTGGGTTTATTTTCAATTCACAGTATTTTGAAAAAGTTTAACAATGTAGTTGTTATTGTGAGAGGTATTTAACTTTGTGATCCATGATAACGTATTGCATGCTGAAATGGGAGCACACCTAGCCCTACATCTTTTCCTAAAATATTTTATTAGGATCCCACAGGCAGCGAGATCAGGCAGCGAGATCGTGTCACAGTGGAAATTGTCACATTTGTTTTCTAATGCATCTTCGCGCCCATTTCTTTGCCTCTTTACCGCCCGTTTACAGCGCAGTGCCCTTCGTCTCACAGACATGCCTGATTCAATCCGTTATTAATATCAGTTTTCACTCTCTAACCTTAAAGTGTTTACTGTTGGTTGCCGACTCAGTCTAGGCAGCCTCAGATACCTACGAGACAGTGACCACCTGCTAAACAGGAAGTCAAACGCTCGCGCTGCGTGCGTCGCTCAGAATTGACTTCTCCTCACACATCCGCGCCATTAAATATTCACAGTCTCATTGCATTTTTTATTTTTCAATCATTATTATTTATGCCGGGGCGGTAGAAGGCTACAAAGGCACGGAGGCTATACAATTACCCCTTGTCTCTGCTGGCCTGGCTCAGTTGAGCGGCGCCGCAGCGCAAACATGTCGGCCGTCAGTGACCCAGGAAATATTCCGGGCTTTAGAGGTTAACCGTCCGTCGCACTGGCCCTGCGCGGCGGCCGCATCTCATTAGTTCTTATAAAAAACATTTCGATGGAGGACGTGGAGTGGACTTGTTTGTGTTTTGCAATGCAGTTGTATTTCGCCGTCGCATTAGCGGCGAACTGACCCACCGCTTTTGCGCCCAGGTCCACATTGTCATTTCTTACCTTTCACTGGATTCAAGTGAAAATGTGCTGTTTTGTAAGGATGTATTTTTAAATAAAATAAATAAACGACCGTTTTGTTCTCGTACTATAAAGCATCTGTCGTGGTTTCAGATGGATACCAGTGTTTTCAATGCTGAAAGTGAGCAAAAGACAGCTGATGAATCACAACTAACTAGCTGGTGAAAATAGGCTTGGTATTTCCATAGCCGACTGCTGTAGCTTTGTGTGGTGAGAGTTCTCGGGTGCATCTCGTCACTCTAAGATCACGATCACAACCGTGCTCGGAAATGTGAAGGAGCAGTACATTATCAAGGACAAGCAATGTTCATTTAATGACATTGATGGACAGAAGGCTTCCTAATACAATGCAAAAAGTACATATTGAATTTTGTATGTGAATGTTCAATTTTGATGCCGACAGAAAGATTGTACAAATCTGACATTGTGCATGTGAACAAAACCAAGATGGATTTATTCTTAAACACAATGCTTCAGCTGCCATCTTAGCAGTCAAATCTGAGAACAGGCATTGACAATGAAAATGGTTATTCCTGTCGGAGAAGAAAATATACTTTTTCCCTTGACTTTCACATTCTCACACCTGCCTCGTTCAAGCAGTTTCAGCTCAGCAGAATGTGGCCAGGCCCAGCCCCACCTAATATATATATATATATATGCCATTTAGCAGACACTTTTATCCAAAGTGATTTACAGTAGTGAACGGATACATTTTTCAGTATATGTGGCCCCAATGGGAAGCGAACCCACAACCTAAGCGTTGCCAGCGCCATGCTCTACCTACTGAGCCACACAGAACCACCACCTGGACAATCGTACCTGGATGGGCCTGAATTCTGTAAAGGGACACAGGCTTGACTGAGACAGCCTAGCGGAGGAGAAAAACACAATGTAAATTCACATCTTTTACAAAAATCTGTGAATCCCTATCACAGCACCATTGTTTTTTCCCCCACAAAGCTTAATTTTTATTTTTTTCTGCTGCCATTGTGGGCCATTTGACGGCGTGTTAGCGTTTGGCTACACGCAGTGCTTCACAATCACTCTTTTACCTACAAAAGGTGAAGGCTACAACCAACCTTCTCTTGCTACCTGTCATACACTTGGAGTTGAAAGAACTGAGTCATTGTAAGGCGTGTCATTTACAGATTTAAATATGTATGGTCCGTATGCGTTCAATTGCTGTTTCCTTCTGAACAGTCAGAGTTTTACTGGGGGAAAACACACACGTTCAGAACTGTTTCCTTGGCTCTGCATAAATAAATACTGTGTTTTTGGGGGGTTTCTGGAAACTATTTAAGCTGTTTATTTAATGCTTGGGATATGTCTTTTGATTTCCCTCACTTTTCCTCATTGTATGCAAAACATGTTTTTGTATTCATCCCTTTATTTATTCAGTATCAACGGTCCTTTTAAAAAAATGATCAGCCACATCGATACTCCTTTTTCCATTTTAACACACAGTAATAACACCGCAATGCAATATTTATTAACACTGGGAAAGATGGATTGAAAATGTTGGCTGTTTAAAAGAAAAAAGGCTGGTGGTGTGTGTTCAGCTCTCGGATGGGTTTCTTGTGTTCGCCAATGACAACAATAACTACGTGTGGTGTTATCCTACTGTATGCCCTTAATAAAGCAATAGACTCTCCTTGGGGTTATCGACCGGATGTTGAATCTCTATCGTGAGGGTGTCCCTCACCGTTTCTCCTTCCTGTGACTAACGTTCACCGGGTCGGGTTGCTATAGTGCCATTCTACGCGCTGTCCCCATAAAATTATGTCTCTGAACATAGCAAAGGAGGAGAGAGAGAGAGAGGGAGGAAGTCTGTGTTTTTTTTGTTTGTTTTTTTGTTTGTTTTTTGGTCGCAAGAGACGGGAGGTTGGGGTTGGGGTTTGGGGGTTTGGATGGGGATGGGGGTTGGGGGTTTAATGACCTATGCCATATACAGGAGAAATTCATTTGTTTAAAAATCATGTTTGCACAGACTACAGCGCTGAGAGCCGCCAGTGTTCCCCTGGAGATAGAGGGCCACACCGCCATCTACTGGCGAGATTCGGTCCCTGCACCCCCTATGTGCCAGCCCGGAGCCTCGCCTCGCCTCGCACGTGAAGCGCAGGGGCTTTCTCATCTCTCACTCGTTCGTAGTAGCATTATTTTTTTGTAGCACATATTATAACAAGTAATCGCACTCACACCTCCGTTCTCCTGTTCTGATCAAAGTATTTTAATTACTGCGACATCTAAAAAATGAATGGTTTAAAGTGTAACTTTCATATTTGATCTTCATTGTTGAATGTGAGTTGGAAAATGCATTCAGGAGATTTGTGGTGTCGGTATGGGGCAGTCGTTTTGTATTTGACTGAGATTTGTGCCGATGTTTTGCCCTCTGAAGCCGTAAACATTGCATTGTTGGCATCACTGTTAGATGGGTTTAAGTCTTTGTGCATTTAGCGTCTTTCACACTTTTTCACTGTTTAACTCGACAGTTGAAAGGTTGGCAACATATCGATATAATTCATCAATGTAAGAAATGTCATACCATGTCATGCTGCGTGTACTCATTGGTGTGTTTGCGCTCTTACAGTACAGCATCTGTACTTACACTTGATGTTATCGGCTCCTTCACTGAAGTGGTCGAGATTAAGGTGTAGATTGTTCTCGTGACAGTATCAGTGTCTGTGTGTATTGATTCATCCCCTAGGAGAGTGCTGGCGATACGCTGGTGTGTGTGTGTGTGTGTGTGTGTGTGTGTCAGGCCTCAGATTGTGCTGCTGATATCAGTGTGTGTATTGATCGGCACCCCGGGTGCACAGCCCTGCTGACAGAGTGGAGAGCTCTCTCCCTGCAGATAGAGCTGTTCACTGCCTGGCCTTTGTAGTTCTGAAGAGACATACATCTGACTTCGGCCCTGCCAGTCCCCCACTCTCTCCTTCTGCACCCCATATCTGTCCCCCACTGCCCCTCTTTAACCCCTATCTGTACCCCACTCTCTCCTCCTTAACCCCTATCTGTACCCTATTGCTCCCTCTTAAAGAGGGGACAGTGGGGGACAGATATGGGGTGCAGAAGGAGAGGTTAACCCCTATCTGTATCCCACTGTCCCCTCTTTAACCCCTATCTGTACCCTACTGTCCCCTATTTGACCCCTATCTGTACCCCACTGTCCCCTCCTTAACCCCTATCTGTACCCCACTGTCCCCTCTTCCACCCCTATCTGTACCCTACTGTCCCCTATTTGACCCCTATCTGTACCCTACTGTCCCCTATTTGACCCCTATCTGTACCCTACTCTCCCCTATTTGACCCCTATCTGTACCCCACTGTCCCCTCTTTAACCCCTATCTGTACTCCACTGTCCCCTCTTTAACCCCTATCTGTACCCTACTGTCCCCTCTTAACCCCCTGTCTGTACCCTACTGTCCCCTCTTTAACCCCTATCTGTACCCCACTGTCCCCTCTTTAACCCCTATCTGTACCCCACTGTCCCCTCTTAACCCCTATCTGTACCCCACTGTCCCCTCCTTAACCCCTGTCTGTACCCTACTGTCCCCTCTTAACCCCTATCTGTACCCCACTGTCCCCTCTTTGACCCTTATCTGTACTCTACTCTCCCCTTCTTAATCCCCTTAATCATTTCAAATTGGTGATACAGACACACACCTTTGTTATCATGCAAAAAATGTCCATGTGCTTTCTTTTGTTATTTTTGTTTTTTAAACATGCATAAAGTTCTCAAAAACCTCTGTGGGACTAAGCCAAAATGTTGTGTTGCAAATGAGGAAAAAGTTTTTTCTCTTACTGAGAATGAACATTTTTGGAGATGCAAGGTTTCATGTCAACACTAACGGTATGAGTGAAGCTGAAACGGGAATGCCGGGCATCACCGGAGGTTTTTATTCTGAACAGGAAAATGCATTTCCTACTTTTTAGTGAGTTGAGCCGAGCGGTAGACAGCATAGCAACAAAAAACGAGAGGGGAGAAAAGGGAGGATTAAAAATAAAAAAACAAAGGTGTGGCAGCTTCACAAATGTACTAGTAACTGTAAATTGTAATTGTATATTGAAAATTTTAATAAATATTGTCAACTGTATATGCTAATTAGTGTCTTGTAAGCCCATATGGGCTGGGCACCCTCTGGGTGTAAAACACTGAAGTAAAAACAATCAATCAATCAATGAATCGATCACAAATTATGGGCTGGCAGTGTGGAATGCTATCAGTGATTGGGTATGAGAAATAAAGAAACAAATACTTCTAAAGAAACAAATATATAGATTTGCAGTTATGCTGTGTAAGTGCTGTGATCATATGTACAATGCGTAGTGCATGCTGGAAAATTAAATAATAATGATGATGAAAAAATGTATGGACATAAATTGAAAACACTTTTATTCTAAAAATGTTTTGAGAATAGTATAAAATGAATGACTGTTTAAAACAAAGTTTTTGCTTTCATTTTAAAAGATAATTCGTGTAGAATGTAGTATTAATGAGGCTTTAAAAGTATCAATTTTCTTGATATTTTTCGTTTTTTTGCTATTTGCTATGCATTTTAGATTTTAGTTTTGTGTGTGTGTTGCTGTCTTGCCGTACACCAGTAATGAACAAAGTCTGTATTGTATATTCTTTACTTATTTAAGCATACAGAGACATGGGGACTTTGACATAATCATCTACATTTTTCCTAATAATTAATACACCACACTGTATGACTAGCACAGTTTTACCGATTTTTTGTGAAAAGGTAGCTTTTCAAATTTGTATGAGAGCACAGTTGTTATAATACAAATAATTATAAATATTATTAATATAATATAATATAATTATTATTATTATGTTGTTGTTATTGTTATGGTTATTTAAAATAGAGGCATGTTAGCTTGGTCAGGTAATGCCTTTAGGAACGGATCCTTCGTCGTTCTCATTTGCACGTTAGAATATGAATATTATACATATGTTTTTAAAGTGTGTATTATTCAACAATGTGAGTAAATAGCCTAAATATACAGTCATTCGATAAATACGTTTGTTTAAAATCATCGCATCAGAGTAAAGAATAACATGCAGAGATAGTGAAAATATGGGTAGGAATGGATATGATACAAATTCATTTGCACTATATTTGTATTGAAACTATTCAAATGTTTTTGTCAGAAAGCTTCGTTTCTTGGACGTTGTGTACAGGCGCACAATAACAATGGATTTCGGCTGCAGGAACATATGAAATGAAAGAAAATGTTTTCATCACGTGGCGACTATTTTATATGCAGGGATTAAGCGGTTAGAATAATACGGCGCTGCTCGCTTAATCACAATGGCAGTCATATATGCCATGCTCATTAGCTACAGGAGGACTGTTTAGGTCCACCGGACACATCGGAGGATTTTAACGGAACATTGAACTACCGTTTCATAACCGACCGTTAGTTACTTCACAAACCGCTCGTATTCTTGACAAATAGGCTACTGACTCCCGCCAGTTTCAGAAAATGACAGGCCATTCGTTCATACTCGCCCACCCTGCCCCAAAGAAATCGTCAGTATTTTTGTTCTGATTTTCGTTGTTGGCTTTTTTCATAGCCTCTGGGTCTATAAATCTTAATGTTGCCCTGAGGTTGGTCTCATGTTAATTTTACCTCCGACCTTCCCCTCTCTGAAAACTTAATTTAAATTTTCTGTCTTGGAATATTTGTAATCAATGGTCACAAGCATTTGTTAGTGTATGCATGGACACAGCCAGACTATACTGTTTGCTCTGTGTAGTTTATGACATTATTTAAAGTGAAAATATGATTTACCATTCGTTTATATGGAGATGATTGGGTCTGGAAATATTAAATGGAGTGAAATAATCCAGCATGTGGGATAGGTAAAGGTACAGTCGTTATGTATGGTGCATACTGTCCACATACTCTTTGTTGACGGTATTGTCGGGTTTGGGCGCAGGAGGGTGTGGTCTTGGCGTAGTGTGAGCCGAATCGGTGGCGGCGGGTTCTCTTGGTTGGAGAGGCCGGCGCATGCTAGGCTGAAGGCCCTGCCCGTTTCAGTACAGCTTGTATTTTTTCCCCTCTGAATATGTGAACCCATTTGGCTGAAAGGTGTTTTGCTGCTGTGTTGTGTTAGAGCGCCCTCCCGTGGTTGTGGAACCCTACTACAAGTGCTGTTCACTCTATAGAGTCCCAAGAAGTGCCATCAACAGCACGGTACAATAATGCTTTACCTCCTCATTATTCGACTGAAAATCACAGGGTTTGTGTAAGCTTTACATTTGAAAATGTGTGTAAAGGGTCTATTTGACACCTTGGCATACCTTTTCAAATTAGAATTTCTGTTGAGAAAAAAATGCACTGTTGGTGCAATGCATACTTTCATGTCCTGGGAATGGCCTGTTATGAAGTATTTTTGGAGGTTCGGTGCAGAAGTGCTTCCCCGCTTGTTGTGTGTGGACATGCCCATGGACCTGAGGCTGATCCTGTTTTGGGGGCAGAAAAAAACACCAAAGTATAAATACAATACATTTTTGGACTGGTTTTGAGTACAACCATGGGGGGACTTTTATTGATATCTTTTCAATCCTTTTTCCCTTTAATTTTAGTTTTGCCGAAATCTACAGCGAGGTCGCACAGGGCCAGTTGCGCCACCTTGATATCAATGAATCAATCAAATGTATTTGCTGTTCAGATTTTTTTTTTTACAATTAAATTGCTGAGTAAAGTATGTTTTCCAGAGGCCAAAAAAGTGACAATTATTCCTTGACCCAGGGAAAAGGTGGTCAAGGAAAAACGGTGGAAATACAGCAAGCAGCGATATATGAACACATATAAAGGTGAATAACGCTGAGCACTTTCAAGTTCACATATATCAGCACAGACGCGTGTGTAACGGTGCAGTTGGACGGATGCTGTGGGCTGCGTTGTTCATCTGATTCAGTGAAGCGTAGATTAGCCGTCTCTATTTCGTAGCATCCACTTTATTTCATTCTTGTCCGCCCCCCCCCTCCCCCTGCTTTTGTCATTTGTTTGTACATTATGTAGAATACATCACAATGAAAATTGTTGTTGAAAATAAAAAAATGTTTTTTTTGTGTATGTATGTGCGTGCATAATATAGAAATAAACCAATTACGGGATCTCGTGTCTAGTACATTTTCTATGGAAAAATAAAGCTGCATTTTCTATTCTACTATTGCTCTTTTTATATTTTATATATTTTATTCATTTTATATTATAATATATAATTGTCATTCACATTCATGAACATAACAGAGCTGAATTAGTATAGTTATGTCCCATTGTAATATACTTTAGACTTAGTATTTTCAGTATTAATGTCAATACAGGTGTATGCTGTTTAGAGTATAACCAAACCACATTGCATTAGTGTTAATATCGTGGAATCCTCCATTACTGCCTGCGGGGCTGTTTCTGAGAGAGAGACCTCATGACACGTAGGGTTATGCTGTGACCTTC
>JAINUG010000163.1:0-110000 GCA_029706075.1 Aldrovandia affinis | reverse complement strand
AGGGCTTTGAACAGCCCTGTGAACTCTGTTGCAGTTAATCCGGGGTCATTTGGAGATGGGAAGAGAGGAGCGAGCTCATTTCAAATCAGCTCATCCGCCCCTTCCCACCCAGATACTGATCCTGAGATCATGCTGGGGGAGTGGGAGAGGACAGGGGAGAGTGGGAGAAGATACAGGGGGGAGTGGGAGAACACAGAGGGGAGTGGGAGAGCAGAAGGGGTAGAGGGAGAGGAGATGGGGACAGGAGAGGGAGAGGACAGGGGGAGAGGGAGAGGAGAGGGGGGAGTGGGATAAGATAGGGGGAGTGGGAGAAGACAGGGAGAGGAGAGGAGAGGGGGAGAGGGAGAGAAGAGGAGAGGGGGGAGAGGGAGAGGAGAGGGGGAGAACAGAGGGGGAGTGGGTGCAGGGAACAATGTCCCAGAGAAGATGATTTAACCTTTCAATTTAGAGGGCAGAAAGCCAGGCCGATTAATGAACTTTGCGATGGCCCACGATAAGCCGATCTGCTCCTTTCTTCTCCTCACAACGCCGAATTCCTCCTTCCCCCCTCTCCCCCCCTCTCCACACAGCCAGAGAGCAGAGGGCACACATTAAACCAGAGAAAGGAAGGAGGCACAATAGCGGGAGTTTATCTCACCCGCAAACTTGAGGAGGGGGAGAATTCAAATGAAATTAGGAAAAGGAAAACGTGCTGGCATTCACAGTATCTTCCTCCTCGGCAGCCGCGCTCACCCTCACCTCACGCCTCTCCACGCCCTTGTTCAGTACGGCTGTCACGGCAGCTTTTTGCACACGATTTGTAGTTATTTATTTATTTAGCATTTTGACTGCATCCTGCATGTGCAACTATTGTTTCGTTATCTTCAAGTCGAGGTTAGCATGTATGCAATTGGGTACGTGTGTGTGTTTGTGTGTGTGTGTGTGTGTGAGCAAGAGACACAGTTTATGTACGTGTGTGTGTGTGTGTGTGTGTGTGTGTGTGTGTGTTTGCACACATGCATGTAATTCAGCGATAGCACACATTTTTGTGTGTGGTGGAAGGTCTGAGTTTAGGGGGGTCATGCTGAAGTACCCCATCTCGTCATGCATAAATGCTCCACACACACTCACACTCACATGCACGTATAAACACACACACACACACACTCACACACACATACATGCACACACCCACACACCCCCATCTGGTTTTCCCCCACACAACACCCACGCTCACACTCACATGCACGTATAAACACACACACACACACACACACACACACACACACACACACTCACATGCACGTATAAACACACACACACACACACCCCCACACACACCCACACACACACACACACATGCACGTATAAACACACACACACACACACACACACACACACACACACACACACATAAACACACACACACACACACACCCCCACACACACAGACACACCCCCACACGCGCGTGCGCGCCCCTCCCGTCTCCGCTCCTAAGTTAAGAAGGCGGATAGTGTTATCAGGGCTCAGGCAGACACGCAGGCATTGGGGGCTCTCCCTGCTTGGCCGGCCAGGGTCGATAGCATTACAAGGTATTTGTGGCAGCGCTTCTTTGAGCCCCGCGAGCTGCCAGTTTCTCCCGCGCATTTGAATTACAAAGAGAGAAGGAGCTGGCATGAAAATTGAAAGGGTTTTATCGTGTGGTGTGAAGCCTGCGAGCTCCGGGCTTATACAGGCGCCCATCTGCCCCTCTGTACATACAGACAGACAGGACAGGCCGGACGGAGGGGGCGCTCGGTCATGAAGACCCCTGATAGGAGATGTGAGATTGGGTCACGGGAGCGCGGGGCTATCATTCCCCTTCGGCTGCTTCGGAACGCGCAAACCAAACGTCCCGTCACCACCCCCACCCCCCACCCACCCCCGTCTGCTTTCCCCCCTTTTTCATTTAGGAGCATCAGACCACGCGCTGTCAGCCAGGAGCCCAGCTTCCTGTTTGAGAGAGTGTGACTGCTGTGTGTGTGTGTGTGTGTGTGTGTGTGTGTGTTTGTTTGTGTGTTTGTGTGTGTGTGTGTGTGTGTGTGTGTGTGGATATGCGTGTGTGGGTATGCGTGTACACATACATGCAGTTGTGTTTGTGTGTGTGTGTGTGTGTGTGTGTGTGTGTGTGTGTGTGTGTATGCGTGCATGAATATATGTGTGTGTGTGTGTGTGTGGTATGCGTGTACACATATGTGCATTTGTGTTTGCATATGTGTGTGTGTGTGTGTGTGTGTGTGTGTCTCCTTGTGCATGATTCTGTGTGTGTGTGTTTGCCCTTGCATGCATGCCTGCTCATGTGTGTGTGTGTGTTTTACACACATGGATAGTCCTGGAGTCTCCATTGTTACACTCTGGGCAGTGTGAGTAATTGTAAGACTGGTGAGATGAGTCATCTGTGTGTTTGGGAACTGGGGACTGAAGAATCTGCATCACCATCGCCAGTACAGTGCCCACGTGTGGATGGGCATTGACATTACTTTGATATTACTGAAATTATACATTTTACAGTGGATAAGAAAATGAATGCAAAAATGCACTTAAGAATTTTCCTTATCAAATGAGGGCAAAACAAGCAAGCGACACTTTTTATTATTCAGTGTATGTGAAAATCGATGCATTAAGCTTTGTTTAATTGAATTACTGTTAATTTAATGATAAACAAAAATGGTTACCCTGCTGGATTTTTCCTTTTTCTTACAGGGATTTGCAAACCTGTGTTTATTTGTTAGCGTGTGTGGTAGTATTCATTGGATGTTCAAAACAAATTGAAGCCTGTTCAAACTATCTATCCATAATTTCCCCCTGAAAACGCTGGCTCTTGCTGTGACTCACAGAAAGACATCTGAAACTGCTGACGCTTTCCGGGCAGGAAAACGGCTAATGTGAATAGATCGTCATATTATTGTGCTCTCTCGGGCTCTCCGACACAAATATCGATGAGAAAATATTACACTTGGTTTTTTTCGTCATTTTGTTAAATAACAAAAACAATCGATTAGTGATTTAGTGGTCAAATATTAGACTGACTGAATATTCACCCTTGTCCCTGTTTGCAAGTGAGAATGTTCTCCCCCAAAGCCACTTGGAAGCTTTGCATTCTAGAATAAATATGCCAAACACTCTGATTTAATGAGCACCCTAGGCTTGTTTTTGTCTGAAAATGATTGTTAGCTTAGCTAACATATATTTACGTATTGCTATTGCATCGATGAAACGATTTCTTTGTCAAGTCGGTTAGAATATAAAGTTCAACCCCAGGGAAAGTGTTTAGTTGGACATACCAAGCACCCACCAAATCAGTAGCCCTTCTATGGCAGATTTATAAAAGTCTGTCCAAAGGCTCCATGTAGAAACAACAGTGTTTGTGGTACAGACAACTGTAGTTGACCCTACAATATAATATATAACATATGCCATTTAGCAGACGCTTTTATCCAAAGTGACTTACAGTAGTGAATGCATACATTTTTCAGTATATGTGGTCCCAGTGGGAATTGAACCCACAACCTAAGCGTTGCCAACGCCATGCTCTACCAACTGAGCCACACAGAACCACTGCAAAAGTGTTAAGGAAGTATGTTGAGGTTTGATCACCTTCGTTAGGTCAAGACCATATTAGTGATATTGCTGTAAAGTCAGTCAGTCTGAAGCAGTGAGGTTGTGCTGCAGTGTGTGGGTCTACATGCGGAGTGTGTGGGTCTACATGCGGATGTGAACAGCAGGCCTGCAGTGTGAGGTCTACATGCAGATGTGAACAGCAGCCCAGGCCTGCCTCCCCTCGCCCTAGCCCGTGTGCGTATACCCCCGCCCACAACTCCCCCTTCCAATCTCACTCACTCGAGATGAGTCTCCCACGGCCCTGCTGATTCACTCTGTCCTGTCTGCAGGCTCACGCAAACACGCACGAATGGGAGGTCGAAGTTCACACAAACAAAGCCGCTCAACTCATTTTGACATTTATAATAATACACGTTTTTTCACCTTCCAGATATCGTTCGTCGAACAATATTCATTTTCATTGCATATCCATTGTTTTCATTTCAACAATGGGAAGTACCTTATTCACGTGTTCAAATGTAATTATTCACTGTGGATTTTGTTTGTGTTCATTACCACACGCATCGCTCGTCATCCAGGGTCAGTCAAATATTGTTCATAATAACAGTAAGACGTTCGGTTTTGATTTGTCGTCAGTATTTCTCTGAGTCATTGAAACTGCAGCTGCCAGTGAAAAATGTGCCATTGCTTGCAGAAAAGGTTTGAGTAATGTTGCCTTGCTAAGCTTATTTGTTTTACTTTTGTTTTATTGCATCTGTTTATTTTATTCACAGATATTACTGTGCAAATGTTTGTTTTAATCATCGCCCGTAGTTGGGGGATGGGGGTGGGGGTGGGGGTGTATTTGTAAACACTGAATACGAACACCGCCTAGTTTGCTGAGGGTGCGACCCACATGTTCTCCGGTCGCACGTAGATTATTTGTTGTCTGCTGGCTTGTGCGTGCGCCTGTGTGTGACCTCCCATTCTGTGTACAGTATCTTGTTTATAGAATGTCTGGAGGAGGCCCCCTGGGCCGGCCGTAATGTATGCACAGGCTGTCCAAAGAGCCCGCCCACTTCCCAAATCCCTCACTCACACAAAGGCTGTTTGCACACTGCTGATTGTGCCTTGTAACAGTTTGAACTAACGTGGTCTTAAGGATTAGAGGGCTGTCGCCACCCAAGGTCATTTACTGAGTGTGTGCGGGTGTGTGTGTGTGTTAACTTGGTAGATTGTGTGTGTGTGTGTTTCTGTGTTGGTAGATTGTGTGTGTATGTGTTAACTTGGTAGATTGTGTGTGTGTGTGTGTGTGTGTGTGTGTGTGTGTGTGTGTGTGTGTGTGTGTGTGTGTGTGTGTGTGTGGTGTGTGTGTGTGTGTGTATGTGTGTATGTGTTACCTTGGTAGATTGTGTGTGTGTGTGTGTTAACTTGGTAGATTGTGTGTGTGTGTGTGTGTGTTTGTGTTGGTAGATTGTGGGTGTATGTGTGTGTATGTGTTAACTTGGTAGATTGTGTATGTATGTGTGTGTGTGTGTTTGGTAGATTGTATGTGTGTGTGTGTGTTAACTTGGTATGTTGTGTATGTGTGTGTTTGTGGATTGTGTGTGTATGTGTTACCTTGGTAGATTGTGTATGTGTGTGTGTTTGTGTTAGATTGTTTATAATATGTGTGTGTGCTGTAAATGTGAGTGCACTTGTGCAAATGCATGTGTGTGTGGGTGGGTATTTGTATAAGCAAACTAAGTGTGTTAGTTTGTGTGTGTGTGTGTGTGTGTGTGTGTGTGTGTGTGTGTGTGTGTGTGTGTGTGTGAGAGTGTGTATGTGTGATTTGTGTGTGAGAGTGTGTATATTTGTGTGTGTTTGTGAGAGAAGAGAGTATGTGTGTGTGTGAGAGAGAGAGAGAGAGAGAGAGAGAGCGAAAGAGAAAGAGAGATAGCGAGAGTGTGTGTGTGTGTGTGTGTGTGTGACAGACATGCCCAGGCCAGGCTCCACCCCTCAGCCCCTCCCTCCCATGCCACAGTGCTCCCGGCGCTGCTGGTGCTGCTCTGATTGGGGCGCTGCATCACCCCCCAAAATGAGCTTGTGTCTCGCTCCGCAATCTCACACATACTTAATATGTATTAGTTGCCCCCACGCACCTTTGAGCATAAAAATATACACGGTATTTAGACGAGCTCTTTAAAGCTCTGCGGCGACATTCATTTCCAACAGGGGGTGGCCCTCAGACCCAAACTCTGATAAGGGGCTTGTTTTTGGGGGATTTTTAATTTGCCAGTAATGAGTTACCTGTTGGGCCGTGCCCCGTCTGCTGAATCACGTCCCGGGGACCGCCGGCGAGACCAGAAACAGGCTAGCAGACACGCAGCTAGCCCACGAGCACATCGGCAAGCCGGGACGCCAGGCGAGGACGCTCCCCCGACACACTCCGCAACACACGGCGCCCTTGCAAACCCTATGTAACGCCTCCACGAATGTGACACGACCTCTTCAGGAAGCGTTCATAAGCAGTCGTAAGAAATTCACACAGAGAAAAAACCCGCTCCATATCACTCTATTAGCCTTCGTGAAAGATGTCATTGGCTTGCGGGCTGCTTTGTGATGTAGTTATCTGGTGCTCCTGAGCGTGTCAGGAAAGGGTGAGCGCAGTGTGAGCGGCTGCATGGCCACGCGGCGACACAGGCCGCGTATCTGTGGGCAGACAGCCGGGGCTCCCCCAGGTGGCGGGGAGTTATTTCATTACGTTTGTGTTTCTCATTAATAGTAATATTTTCTTGGGGGTCGCGCTTTAATAAAGAACGGGCCTAATCGGGAGGCGAGCCGCCGTGGCCCAGTGGAGTAGATAATCTGCGATGCTGATACAGGGCCGCCCGCATCCTGTTTGATTAAACATCCCCCCGCCCATCGGTGTACCAGGAGGACGGGCCTCGCCACAGTATCAGCCCCGCGCCAGAGTCATCGGCCACCACTGCAGCGTCGCTCCCATAATGGAGGCAGGCCAACGGGAATGTCACGGGCAGATTGGTCAGTCTGGTCGGACGCGCGCACGCACACACACAAGCACACAAACACTCACACACACACACACACACACACACACACTGACAGACACGCACACACACACTCACACACACACACACACACACACTGACAGACACACACACACACACACACACACACACGCACACACACACACACACACACACTCACACACACACACACACACACACACTGACAGACACACGCACACAGGCATACAGGCATTGTTCTCACACGCTCACACACGAGCGTACACCCAGTCGCACACAAGCACAGATGCACGTGCACACACATTGAAGAGCGCGCACACTCAGACAAACACACAGACATAGCTAATCTCCTTTATTAATAGAATGGCTTTGTAATAGCAAATAAACGTTCACGTAATTATAGGATTGTTCAATGAGCAGAAATTGTTTCTTTTTCCTAACACACTTTCATTTGCCTTCGCCAATTGTTTTCTCCGTTAATTGAGTAAGTAATTACAAACCCACCGACCAGTGCAACTGCTTATTGAAATTTGTGAATCGCTTAGCAAAAGAAGTTAGCATTGTGGTTTAATTTAGTCTAACACTAAGAAGCGATACAATACTATGAAAATGGATACGATTCGGAGTGCGATTTCCATCGGATAGGCCGGGCCGTGTCCTGAAGAGCGCGCCGCACTCGGTAATGAGCACCCGCTACGCCGCTGGAGTGAGTGACAGCTTGTCTGGCGTGACAGTTGGAAGTGATGAGATCTCCTCTTTGTGTTCGGCAGATTGCCATGTGCTTATCTGGAGGCAGTCACGGTGTGTGTGTATGATCGCTGACAACCACCAACCTTTCAGAGAGATGTGATAGCACTGGGCTATGCACCAAACAATTGGCATATATTCACGATTGATTCGTTATAAACATATTTCCTGTTATCATTGACATGCAGTTCTTGCGATTAGCGGCCTTTACAGAACATTCCGCCTGCCTTCTTTCCAATCAGAGTCTGCGATGTATCAAAAGGGTCTCTTGCAGTCATACATACATAAGGCTTTCTTGTCTGATGCTTGAAGGAAGCTTTGGTTAGTACGTGGATGAGAGTCATACATGGAAAACCGGGAACACTCTACACACGCCTGTGCCACTTGCTGCTGGAAGTGGCGTAGATGAGCCAGTAGGGGGCAGTGCTCCTCCCAGAAAACAAGTAAGCCCAACGCGTCAGTGCAGTAAAGGCCTCTACATGCTCGAGCGACAGCAACGTGACAGCAACACAACCAGGGCTCTGCAACATCAACGCAACCTCTGCGACCTACACAGAGGGGGTTGCAGAGGATGTCGGGTACCTAGCACAAAAATCCAACTTGCAACCGCAGCACAACAGTTCACGTAGATGTTGCGCATTTACATTTTACATTGACATTTTAAGCATTTAGCAGACATTGATTGAATGGTTAGCGAATAGAGGCGGAGCTGTCATAGTCATAGTTCATTGAGCTAGTACATCAATTTTTTAAATTTTAAATTTTAAGCATTTAGCAGACACTCTTATCCAGAGCGACTTACCAGATGTGCATTAATACATGGTAAGAACAATCATAGTTTGTGCAAGAGATCAGTGCAGTAATACAGCGATAGACATCGTTGTTGGCAGCTGCATATCATACTTGCATATATCTATGTTAATGTTAGCTAAGCAAAACTATCGATATCTAGCTAGCTAGCTCGCTAACAACCTGGTATCATGGTCAAATAAAGCTCGCTAACAGTAGCTAACGATATAGATAGCTAGCATCATTTGTTCTACACGGTATAAAATGAACCAGCTTCAGCAGAGATTGGTTCGCAGGTACAGGAGTTTCCCTGCTTTCATGAAAACTTGATCAACCTTGTTCAGTACATTGACGCCTACAAGTGTACTGAAGTGTAAGGACACCATGTCGCATAGGCTGCGCATAGCCTTTGCAGAGGTATAAATTGCAGAGTGCTTGCGATATTGTTGCATTGCACGAACCGCGAAGAAGTCGCACAAGTTATGCAGTAGAGGCCTTAATTGTTGGAAGAGCCATCTGTCAGGTGAGATATTAAACTGAGCTTCTGGCTTGCTGTGGTCATTGAAGATCCTATGGCACTTATCAAAATAGTGATAGTAGAGTCCCAGGTAGCCGTACTATTCCAGCCAACTTGCCACGAACGGCAGACCTGCTAATCGACAGATCACTGATGAGGCCATCACAAAGTGCAGTGATTAGTCAACATTGGGTGATGTGTGTTTGATCATCACTAAAGCCTGAAGCATACCTCTTCCGGAGAGGAAGTTTGTGAGACTTGGGCGAAGAATATCATATACGTATATGCCATTTAGTCCAAAGCGACTTACAGTAGTGAATGCATGCATTTTTCAGTATATGTGGCCCCAATGGGAATCGAACCCACAACCTAAGCGCTGTCAGCGCCATGCTCTACCTTCTGTGCCACACAGAACCACTGAATGTGACGTAATTGTCCAGAAAGCGCCTTGCTGTACACCATCCAGCTCGGCGAACTCTCGTTGGCGGAGGTCGTGTTCGGCCTCGCCCAAGCCTCACAGACTCTGTCTCCGCACGAACTGTGCTCCTGACTGAAGAGAGTACTGAGGCCTGATGGAGCTGGTCAGGGACGTGTTTCGATGAGACTCTGACCTGCTGACCTGGGATCAGCGCGTGACACGTCGAGAGCCCTCTGGTGCTGGGGACGCACTGCAAGTTCATGCTGTCAGTGCGCGTGGCGACCGGGGAGTGACCTGCTGACCTGGGATCAGCGTGTGACACATCGTGAGCCCCCTCATGTAAGGTCACGCTGTCACTGCCTGAGGAGACTGAGGGGGTCCTGCTGAACCCTGCATGCTGCAGTCAGTGTGCCCATTAAGTTAATTCATTCAATTAAAGCAGCACAACGAGCCTATTATTATGATTTCTATATTCAATTAATGAAGAATTAATTCCAATTTTAGAATAAATGTTCATTATTTGCCCAAAGGAACATTTGACAGTGCGGCACAGCATAGCACTCCAGACACCAGCACTGAAGTTTCCACCAGACTTAGAAAAATAAAGTAGCTCATTTTAAATGAAAGTGACTAACAACAGAATAATACAACACAACAGAAGGGCAATACATGTGTGCTATGTTAGCCACAGCTACATCAGCAGCCAGGTCATCTGCAATAGGAGTCTTGTGTGGGAATTTCAGTTTCACCTACGATACATTGTGTTGTAATGCATGTTCAGTCATACCCTTTAAGTCTTTTTTTTTTGCCTTAAGACACTTCCCTCTATAAACCGTAACCTGATATTCTTTTCCCCGTCACTGTCCAAGTATAAAAATAATCAGATGGTATGTATTACCTTTTTCCCCTGTTTGTACAGAAATTAAAATGGAAATTTCACATTCATTTTCATCTGACTGACATCGACCTTTGAATGCCTCCCCACCATAAAGTTAACAAAACGCACGGTTAGTGTTCCAGACACGCCGTTAACACGCCCCCTCACGCAGCCACCCCCTCGATGCAGAGGCTACCTAAGAGACCCCACGCCTAAGCCTTGTAATCCTTTTAGATTCAAGAGATTCAAATACAACGGCAGCAATGAAGGTGACGCCTTTTAGCTGGGGTTAAATGCATTCTAGTTAATTAATAGCACAGACACACACACACACACACACACACACACAGTCGTAATGTGGGGATGAGAACTGTGTGTGTGGGGGGGTCAGGCTGAATCACAGAGTCTGGTGTGATAAAGAGAAGCTCAAGGTCACAGGGGGAGCTGGCCCTGCAGGCCAATTTGCATCAGAGATGAGCTGGGGGGTGGGGTGGGGTTTTGGTCGGGAGGGGCGAGGGCGCTGATCTCCTGCCCTTTTGTGATGGAGATTCCATCCCGCGGAAGAAGGGGAGAGCGCTGCCCCGGGGACCCTCTCCGATAATGATGAACTGTTTTAATGCCATTCATTCATTTGGCCGCGAAAGCGCTCATGCGGGGAGGAAAAAGGGGCCGATGTAGAAACGACGTTAGGAGAAAATAATTTGTAATCGTTGCATCGGGGGGCCGCACTTTGAGGAGACATTAGGAGCAAATCCGTGCTTTTCGCTCGGCTTATGCTCTTTATCGGCCGATATTTACCCAACTTAGCCAAGCATGAAAAGCTTTCAGCGTCCAGGACAGATGGGGACGGCCTTTCTCTTTTCCTAGGTAATGCTATCTCCCAGGTTATTACTCCTATATATTGATAGCCTGGGTAATCGTGGGCAGATATCGTCCCACGAAAATAAAGATTATTTGAATGTTTGCGAGCGGGAGGGGGGAGAGAGGGAGAGAGAGGGGGAACATAGAGGATTCAGGAGCCGGCTGTTCATGAATAGTTTATTCCATTCAGCGCCCGTGTCCAGAACTGCAGAGAAATATCGCTGCATTAAAAGCCCCAAGTGGACGGATAATAGACCTTTTCATATTTAATAAAAATGACGCCTTTACATCTCGCGGCTTCGGAGGACGAGGGGTGGGAAGCGGCGCTCCTACGCGGCATAAATAAGCACCGGCGTAGCCTCCGCCAGTCTCCCGACGGGGCCGCGGAACGGTGAGCGCTCCAGGCGACTCCAGGAGCGTGCGGTCTGCGTGCAGGTGAATGGGCCAGGCAGGGAGCGCTCCATGTGTGTGCGTCTGTGCGTGCGTCTGTGCGTGCGTCTGTGCATGCATCTGTACTTGCATCTGTACGTGCGTGCATGCGTCTGTGCGTGCGTGCGTCTGTGCGTGCGTGCATGTGTGAATGTGTGCGTACGTGTTTTCATAATTAATTCTTCCTCACAATATATAGCCAAGTGGAATTTCTGTGAAGGCTCTTGACTGGAGCATTTCGCTATGAAGTTATACTCACTTTTTTTTTCTTCATTACTGATATGTGTCAGTCAGGAGGTCAATTTACTGGATTTTCTTTTGTTCCTCCTTAATATATAACCCCCCCCCCTGAGTAAATACATGTACTAATAAAATACAGAAAGGGGAAATAAATGAAGGAAACTTCAAAAGTAATATTGAAATGGGTGTGAAAAAGAGAGCCATGTGTCATTTCCCTCTCCCAAATTATGTTAACGACAAGCAGACAAAGATTAAATCCAGCTGTGGCGTTTGGTTCCAGGACAAATGGAAAGCGTTCGGCTCCCCTGGCTTGCGAATGGCAGCGCGTGAGAACTCAGTTGTACGGTTCCGTTTTACTGCAGTTCTCAGTTCATTAGCTTTGTAGGTCCACTTATGTCAGGGAACTAGCCGTGCTCACACATTACTCTGTAGGTCTGTAACCCATTTTTACACACTCTTTGTCTTTAACGCCAAACCACCCGATACTTTAGTTCCAGCTTCACGGTAATGCCTTGCTAATGCGGCGGCCATGTCTTTCAGACTCGGGTGGGAGTTCTGGTGAAGCCAGGCAGCACAGATGCCCACAGAAGAGCTGCCTACTGCTACAACTGTGCAAGAAGAGGACACTTTGGCTTTGTGAGTGGACGCTGGAGTGGCTTTACATGTGAGCTGTGAGATGGGACAACTCAACTCAACTTCATTTATATAGCACTTTACAACAGTTTTTTGGTGGCTGTACCAAAGTGCTTCACAGTTAAAAAACATAGAGCAAAAAAAAATATATATATACATATACAGTACATATACTAAACATAATAGTGCAAAAAGTGCAAATACAAATAAGTATTTGGGGACAGGACAGGACCATAGATTATCTATATACTAACCACATGATCAACACTGTGTTTTTTTTTTTTTAAGAATTTGTTTCAGATTTGATCCCAATTTGGAATTATACCCTTTATTTGTTTCGAATAACCCTGTCCCACGAACTCGCGGCGATCCGCCTCCTTCGAGAAGGAACTCACCGACCCCCTTTCTGGAGACACCCTTACGTGCTTCACGGCGAGTTCGTGCCGACCACCCTCCCCCCTCCCTCAGGAGCGGACAGCCAAATGCCGCCCCCGATCGGGGCTAACGGCCAGGGCCGGTCTGGCAGAGACAGGTTTCGAACCGCGTCCCTGATAGGCAGCCACACCAACACTGTGTTCTTAACATGAAAGGGTAACACTTCACTAAGGTTCAATGAATAAAAACAAATGCATTCATGAAAATGGTCCAGGGGTGTTGTCAGCCAGATCTTTGTCACTGTGGCTCATAAAACTCATGTGGATGCACTTCTGTTCTCATGTTGTAAGTCGCTCTGGATAAGGGCGTTTGCTGAATGATTGTGATGTGATGTAATAAACAAATGCATGAGCTAATGTATTTACAAAACATCAATTTATTATTTGTTAACCCCTCACCCACTCAAACGATAGTACAGCTAGAAAATAACTTCATTCATTGATGCCTTAACAAAGCATAAAAAAACACAGCATGGTGCTGTATATTTCTCAATACATGCAGTATTAGAATTACTTACTTAATGTATGTTACTGTCCTTAGTGCTTTGTAAATATTACTACATTATTTGTTCATGTTTATTAGCGCATTTGTTTATGTTCAAATTATGTCTGATTTTCTGGATAGCTGGGAATATTCATGAAGGGGTGTGGTTGTTGACAGAACATGGTGGCAGTGTAGTATAAAGGCTTTGTAATGCAATGGTTGCAGGTTCAATTCCCAGATAGGGCAAGGTACTTAACCTGAATTGGTTCAGCAGGTATCCAGCTGTGTAAATGGATTGTGTGTAAAGAAATGTAAACTGTGTAAGTCGCTCTGGATAAGCCTGTGGTTGTGTCTCACAGGTGTGCGGCCAGAGAAGAATGTCCAGTGGAATTTACGCCAACGTCCCGTTCGTCTCCCACTACGACACACCGGAGGATGTCCGCCAGAGGGACAGCAGGATGCAGAGGAAAGCTAAAGGTGGCGCTCTCAGAAACCATGTAGACAGGGCCAGGATGAAAGTCCTATCAAGTTATTCAACTACCGTGGGTTCTTAAACATTAAGCTGAAGCCACCATAATGGCAAGGCCTGCGCCTTTGGGGCCTTGAATCAAATGTGATCCCACCTGTGTGTGTGTTAACTGACTTTATATATATATACGCCATTTAGCAGATGCTTTTATCCAAAGCGACTTACAGGAGAGAATACATTTTTCAGTATATGTGGTCCCAGTGGGAATCGAACCCACAACCTAAGCACTGTCAGGGCCATGCTCTACCTACTGAGCCACACAGAACCATAACCACAGAACCATAACCCTAACCACTTAAACAATGGAGTGACATAATGTAGTCACAGATGTAACAGATGTTGCTTTTTCCTCGTTGAGGGAAAGGGTGTAACAACTACATTAAGCAATACTTTACTATGTGTGACCCGTTACACCGGTGTTTTCCAGAGCTGCAGGATGCTGGTCTCCTGCTACTCACCACTGATCCACAAGGGGGCGCCAGAGAAGAAGAGCCTATCAGTAAGAGGAAAAAGAACAAAGGAGGAGGGGGAAAGGAGGCAAAAGGGGGAACTCCTGGTGCTAAGACGGGAGTGAGGCAGCCCGGCAGAGGGAAGACGTGGCCGGAGAAGAGGAAGGAGCGCCGACAGATCAAGAAGCTGCGGAGGGAGGCAATGGCTCCGCGCACTGCAGGGGCGGGGCCAGCGAGGCGGAGGAGGAGGAGCGCCACTTCCTCAGAGGCCCTGAGACAATACCGTCTGTGGCAACCACACCCCCCGCGAAGGGCCAGGCCAGCCCTGGTCTGTTTGGCTCAGGGAAACGTGGCGACCGGAAGACCAAGAAGTGCAGGGACAGGAAGAGGTGCCAGGGCAGGAAGCAAGGGGCACTGAAGCGTGAGGCCATCTTCCCTTCAGATGAGAACTTCATTCCCATCAAGAGCAGGACACGTCATCGCAAACGCTAGCCTTTGGTTACGAGTGTGTGTGTGTGTGCGTGTGTGTGTGTGTGTGTGTGTGTGTGTGTGTGTGTGTGTGTGTGTGTTGTGTGTGTGTGTGTGTGTGTGTGTGTGTTTTTTTGTACACACTCCAGCGTGGGCAGCTCATGTTTGGGGCCAGTTTTATAAGCTTCCGTATAGACACTTTTTTTAAATTCTCCTCTTCACCCCCTGACTCAGGACAGTGTCTACTGCAGTGCCCCCTACAGTGCAGGATGTCACATGACTCCAGCAGTGTTGACAGATTCAAGGACTGCAGTGCTGCTCTGGTGCCATTTTAAGCCGATTTCACAAACCATAATTATGAGACTGAAATAATGGCAGGCCACACATTGGTAACATTGTCATGAAACTTGTATTAGTGTATTTAAAAATGTAAAAATCTGATTTTACACAACAAAAAATACAATAAAAAAGTGTTCAAGGTTTATGGGGTTTCAGTTAGTAATTTGACTACTTTGTACAACGTATGACTACAGGCTCTATTAATCAAAACTAATGTAGTAAATAAAAAAATATTATTAATTAGTTCCATTATTAGTTCCATAATTTTCTACCCAAAAATTTTACAAAAAGAAAGGTTCATTTGAAAAGGTGTTTGTGACTGGCAGCGGTTAGGATATAAGAGCAAGTCATTCTTAGTTCTCCTGTCAGAAGAGTGAATGCTGCCACAACTTCCAACTTCCAAAATGACTTACCCTGTGAGTGAGGTTTTACATACTCTGATATTAGTGACAACAGTGTGAGAGTCCATCCCAGAACTGATTAGTACAAGGGTGTCAGACACCAGTCCTGCAGGGCTGCAGGTTTAACTCCAGTCCTGGAGGGCTGCAGTGTCTGCAGGTTTAACTCCAGTCCTGGAGGGCCACAGTGTCTGCAGGTTTAACTCCAGTCCTGGAGAACCGCAGTGTCTGCAGGTTTAACTCCAGTCCTGGAGGGCCGCAGTGTCTGCAGTTTTAACTCCAGTTCTAGAGGGCCGCAGTGTCTGCAGGTTTAACTCCAGTCCTGGAGGGCCACAGTGTCTGTAGGTTTAACTCCAGTCCTGGAGGGCCGCAGTGTCTGTAGGTTTAACTCCAGTCCTGGAGGGCCGCAGTGTCTGCAGGTTTAACTCCAGTTCTAGAGGGCCGCAGTGTCTGCAGGTTTAACTCCAGTCCTGGAGGGCCACAGTGTCTGTAGGTTTAACTCCAGTCCTGGAGGGCCGCAGTGTCTGTAGGTTTAACTCCAGTCCTGGAGGGCCGCAGTGTCTGCAGGTTTAACTCCAGTCCTGGAGGGCCACAGTGTCTGCAGACTTTAACTCCAGTCCTGGAGGGCCGCAGTGTCTGCAGGTTTAACTCCAGTCCTGAAGGACTGCAGTGTCTGTAGGTTTAACTCCAGTCCTGGAGGGCCACAGTGTCTGCAGGTTTAACTCCAGTCCTGGATGGCCACAGCGTCTGCAGGTTTAACTCCAGTCCTGGAGGGCCACAGTGTCTGCAGGTTTAACTCCAGTCCTGGAGGGCCACAGTGTCTGTAGGTTTAACTCCAGTCCTGAAGGGCCACAGTGTTTTTTATGCCGTTTGCTTGTGAAAATGTTTCAGTTCACGCCATTTAGTAAATTTGACATTTGTCTAACACTGTTAACACAGGTGCTTCTGTAGATTAAACACAGGTAACATGCATAACATGGGCGATACATACAGACAGTCTCAGTGTAATTTCACTGAGATCTGCCTCAGTTTCTCACTAGTTTCACTTCTGGCTGAAAAGGAAATGGCTCAGTGGAGTAGGCTTTGTGCATGTTTGGACATGCTGTACTTGGCTGTTTTTGTCGCTTTCTACATTTTGTCGACCAGCCAATTCCAATTTGATCAACAGTCATTATCATTTTACCGTGGTGGCAATCGGCCAATAGCGGCGGGGCTGGATAATGCCGCGGTGCCCTGGAGGGCCGTCTGACACCTAATCGATGACAGATGAGCATTACACCATGTACTCATTGCTCATTAGCTGACTCTGCACAATGGACGTGCCACAGGCAAAAACTGAACCATCATAAAAAATATTTAAAAGTCTGAACCGTGATATTGGTAGCAATGTATTCCCATATACAGTCGCATTGCTTAAGAAATATCAACCCATCTAAATCAATATACAACCTGAGTATGTATTGATACGTGATATTGACAAACAACAAAAACGTGACTCCACGTGCAATCCGTGAAATCCAGGTACGCAATCTTTATTTATTTTTTTACACAAAAAATGAAGATACTGCCAAGAATACACCGAATAACAGCATTTTAATAATCAAGATCAGTTCAACAATGATCTTTTGTAATCAGTCAGTATCTTTTGTGTTGCGCTTTGACTCTGTGCTCAGGGTACATCTCTTCTCAGGATTTTGGACTTCTAATGGTAGAATATCGCTAGCTCCTGCTGATTTCTAAGCATCAATTGCACCGAGTCAAACGGGAAACTCAATAATTCAACTCATGAAGGGGAATCCATAGCTACCACAGCAATGCAGATAGCACAGGTATGTCCCATTATCAGCTGGAAAAATAATGATTCATTTGTGGTTAAGGAAGTACAGAAGACAGAAGGCATGCAGAAGCTTATCCAGTTGGTTTGTATATAGATGTATTGAGGGTCTACAGGGCTGGGGGTACAGAGGGGTTTGACTCATTGCCTTTGCCTTTTGACTCAATTGATTCATTCAATAAATATGGTTGTACTAATGTCAGTGATCGAAAAATTCATAATCTTGTTTTTGCCTATAGGAAACGTTTCACTTTTATACTAAGTCAAAATTAAGGACAGATGTTTGAATTCATGCCTAGATTTGTCAAACCAGTTGTGTGTTTATTTTACAGTAGATGATGCCAACTTAGCCAAATCTCTGTTCATTATTGCAGATGAAGTTTTGAAAACATTTATTTAATTGTGTTACATTTACATTTTAAGCATTTAGCAGACGCTCTTATCCAGAGCGACTACCAGAGATGTGCATAAATACATGGTAGGAACAATCATAGTTAGCGCATGTTACCCTCAATTACCCCACATTAACATTCAATTAAAGGAACAAGGAAACATATTTCAATATATATTTAATCGAATGTGTTTACATCAGAAAAAAATGAACTACATATATTTATCTATTTTTTTATTGACTGATTGATTGGCCATTGTGGCATAGGCTATAACCCAATTCCACTTAATTTGATCTGACACTTAGGTTACATTAAGGCTAAGTGTAAAAATTACACACGGATCATAGGCTAGTTCAATCCTTTCGGAGTCACCAGGTCAAAAACCACAGCCCACATGTGCTAAACCTTTCACAAGACAAATAACATTTATATAGGAAGCATATTTGGGATTTTAAAAATGTTTCCTACGAAGGTGCGTACAGCTGCTTAGTAGCTTCAATATTTGTTGTTCGTCATCTTTGCTGTAGTACCGCTTTCCCACCACAGAGTGGCAGTGTTGCGACAGATAAAAAAGAGGAACAATTCTGTAAAGCTGTTATATTGCATGGTGCCTTACACTGCCCTCCAACAAGTTGGCCCAATTCAACTCCAATTCAACGTTTCGATATTGGCTCTGCCAACACATAATGCATTTAAGCTAAGCTCCTCAAACCCATTTCTGATGGATATAAACCACTTTAAAGGGAGGATGCCCCCTCCCCCAACTTTATCTAACTGCATCTGCCCTGATCCCCAGAGCTCATGACCGGACCAAGAGGGCCTGAGGCCCTGGGCACATGCGCCCGTGGTTCCTGCCTGAGGGCTGGCAGCAGGCTAGGTTGCCGTGACAATGGACGGATGTAAACATAAACAACAAAGGCAGCCTCCTAGCTAGTAACGTTAGCGCTGTTTAATTTCAGCATAGAGTGTTTATGTTCCATACATACGTCCGTGCCCTGAAATGCACTCGGAATGCTTCCAGTCGCTGAAACCCTCAAACCATTTGCTTTTGTAGAGAACAATTTGCAAGCAAAGCAGAATGTGTGTCCAGTGTAGGAGGAGTAGATTAGCCATTCCCATGGCACAGTCTTTCCGCTTTGTAAAGAGCAACCAAGTAAGTCGTTAGTTAAAAAAAGCTTCTCACCCACAATACCAGCGTCCCATGGACAGGCAGGGTATTTGGAACCTCTGTTTTGGAACGCAGATGCCCCCCGTTTGAGTAGGACAGTTTGGGCTTGATCATCCATCTTGCAGCTCAAAGCAGGGTCCGAGCAATAACCCTCAACAACTTCTCTCGACAAAACCCACCCAGACAGTTTAAGACCCTCTCCAGACCCCCAATAAAACAGCAGGCCACAACCTCCCACCCCCCACAAAAATGTAATCCCCAACCAAATCCACAGGTAAAAAAGTTCCACGCTCACCCACCTCCACCCTGTCTTATTGGTCACCGGCCACCCAGACCTGCCCCCTTCCAGAGAACAACAAGAGCCCACCCAGGGGCCCTCTGCCTCCGGACAGAAGGGGGACTCAGGGGCAATGACAACCTGCCCCACCTCTCCAGGACGGGCCTTGCCAGGCGTTTCGGGGGGAGAACCGGTGAGCAGACCTAGCCAGGGGGCAACGAGGCGCCCATCCAAATCAGATGCGGTCCGTTTAAATCAAATCTGCAATGACATAAGAAAAGCACAATAATACCGGTCCATCTTTCACCATCCAGAAATAACCCTCTCCCTGTTCCCCCCCATTACGATCCCAAATTAACAATTACATCCTGCAAGATTCAAAACATCTGAAACTCCACCAATACAGTATGTTAGGGGCACCTCTTCCCCCCCTCTCCCAAGTGTGTGGATGTCTGCTCACGGTTGTCTCCCCAACAGGTGTTTTATGTCTAGACGGCACATACCGAGAGCTGCCCCCACGGACGCACTGACCCGGAACATATATAACATCCGTTCTGGGAGTGCTCCGTGCCCAGACGGGCCTGGGGCCTTGTGTCTTCTGTCTCCCTGAACAGGGCCTTGCTGAGATCCTCCCTGACGGCTGTGGGGGTTCTGTTCGGTCCCTGGAAGGATGTAGGAGCTGCAGCGCCAGTGGAGGATCACCAACGCCACCAAGCAGGTCCTGTGGGCGACGAGGAACATCAGGGTCCTCCGAAACAAACAGTGGACTTGGTCACTTGGTCATCAACAATATTAGTTACAATATACCGCCCACCTAAATACTCACCAATATTCATACAGGAGTTCTCTGAGCTGATCTCTCTATGTGTGACCAGATACGATAAAGTAATCCTAAATGGAGATCTGAATATACACTTCAATAAAAAATCAGACTCCAAAACTATAGAACTTATAAATACACTGGACAGCTTTGATCTAACGCAACATATAACTGAACCAACTCACCGGCACGGTAACACATTAGACTTAGTAATAACTACTGGGCTAAACATCAATAATGTCTCAATAACAGAATTACCTCTCTCAGACCATCACTGTATATTCTTTGACATTGAGATAACCTTAACCAGAACAAAAAAAAAGAAGTTATAGTCCAAAAGAGGCTCCTAGATGACAAAGCTGAATCAAAGTACTCTGATCTCATTAGACTATATGAGCCACACAGTCATGACAGCTCTCTAAATGAAATGGTAGAAAATCTCAACGATGCACTGTCATCTGTGTTAAACTATGTTGCCCCCGCTGAAAACCAAAAAGAAGTCGATAGCCAGAGCCTCCCCCTGGCTAAATCATAATGTTGTCAGCGAGGCAAAAGGAAATGTCGTGCAACTGAGAGAAAAAATGGAGGAAAACAAAAACAGTAATCCATTGTAATATCTACAAAGATGCGTTAACTGCCTATAACAAAACCATCCGCCTAGCAAGGAAGGATTACTTCTCTAAAATTATCACAGATAACGCTGGAAATTCCAGAGTTCTGTTCTCCACTATTGATCAACTGCTCAACACTGCCCCCACCCCTCCACAGTCCTCAACAGTTAAGTGTGAAGAACTTGCACTGTTTTTCAACAACAAAATAACTTCAATCAGAGCCAGTATTACCCCTGATAGAAATAAAGCTGATTCCAGCAAAGTGTGCAATGCAACCATGGGAAGTTTCACATGTATCACATTAAGTGAACTTTGTAAAACTGTCTCCGATTGTAACTCCTCCACTTCAGACATTGATCCTGTACCTACAGCATTTTTTAAACGGGTGTTTAATAGTGTCTCAAGCCCTGTCCTGGACATCATAAATACATCCCTTAGAACTGGTATCTTCCTGATACCTTTAAAACAGCAGTTGTGAAACCCTTATTAAAGAAATCCAACTTAGATAGTAATGTTCTGGCAAACTATAGACCGATATCCAACCGTCCATTCATTAGTAAAGTACTTGAAAAGATAGTTTCAGTTCAAATAAATTCCTTTCTCAAAGAAAACAACATACTAGAAGAATATCAGTCAGGCTTCAGAAAATTTCACAGCACTGAAACTGCTCTTACCAAAATAATTAGCGACCTCAGACTAAACTCTGATGAGAACAAGGTGTCTATCCTCGTTCTGTTAGATCTCAGTGCAGCATTCGACACTATTGATCATGATATTCTAATAAATCGTCTCGAAAAGTATGTTGGTTTCTCTGACTGTGTTTTGAACTGGCTCAAAACATACATCAGAGGAAGGAAATTCTATATTAGCTTGGGAGGCTATATGTCTGAGAAATACGACAACTGCTATGGGGTTGCACAAGGGAGCTGCCTAGGTCCTTTGCTTTTCTCCTTTACATGCTACCACTGGGTGACATCATCAGGGAACATAATGTAGGTTTCCACAGCTATGCGGATGATACACAATTGTATATATCCGCAGAACCAAATGATACGGCAGCTATAAACTCCATTACCAACTGCCTATTAGCAATAAATAAATGGATGAGCAATAACTTCCTGAGATTAAATGAGGATAAAACTGAAATTCTACTTATCGGCCCCAAAACAAAAAGAGAAATGCTAATTAAAAACTTGGGAGGATTAACCCCCTGGATCAAATCTGAGGTCACAAGCCTTGGTGTCATCCTAGACTCAGAACTGAATTTCAACTCCCATATAAATAAAGTGACTAAAACATCATTTTTTCACCTCAGAAATATAGCAAAGGTACGACCATTTATAAATCAAAACGATGCTGAGAAGCTAATTCATGCTTTCATATCTAGCCGGTTAGACTACTGTAACTCACTCTTCACTGGTCTTCCCAAGAAAACCATTGAAAGACTCCAGCTCATTCAAAACTCTGCAGCTAGATTATTAACCAAAACTAAAAGGAGAGAACACATTAGTCCTGTCCTAGCTGCTCTACACTGGCTTCCTGTAACCTTTAGAATAGACTTTAAGGTCCTCCTTCTCACTTACAAAGCTCTAAATGGACAAGGACCTAACTACATAGCTAAATCTCTTACAAATTACACACCAGCTAGAACACTGAGATCATCAGATGCAGGTCTATTAGAGATCACCAGAAACTGTCATAAGAAGGTTGGTGATGCGGCCTTTGTCAACTACGCCCCAAAATTATGGAACACATTACCCATAAATATCAGGAAGCCAACACACTAGACATTTTCAAAAGACAACTTAAAACCTATCTTTTTACCAAAGCTTTTGATTAACTCTGACTTGCACTACTAAATTGATCTTGCACTATATATATTTTAATCTTCTCTGATTATGCATTCTGTGTAAAGCACTTTGAACTGCAATTCTTGTATGAAAGGTGCTATATAAATAAAGTCTTACTTACTTACTTACTTACTCTCCAGAGGAGGATTTCTAAACCACCTGTAAGACAACATTTTTGGCGGAACTTTTGAGGTACGAGAGAGAGGCGAGAGAGAGGCGAGAGAGAGGCGAGAGAGAGGCGAGAGAGAGGCGAGAGAGAGGAGAGAGAGAGGCGAGAGAGAGGCGAGAGAGAGATGGGCGCGCTCTGGGAAGCCAAACGTGAGCACAAAGCCCTTTCTTCCTCTGCTGTTTTAAAACCCCCTGAGTTTCCTTTGGTGCAGGCCTCCCTGCTTTCAAAAAGATTGTGTTGGAGGTTTTCTATTTTTCTTTTTCTTTTTTTGTCTTAAAGAACCCACGTGTCCCTGTTCTGTGATTATTAGTGCATGATTTAAAAATTTTGTTTTCTGTGCCCTTGTCATTGTAAAGGGCTCCCCTTTATGTACCTGCATGTCTTTTTGTTTTTGTCAGTTGGAATGCCAACTTTTTTAATAAAAAAATAAAAATTTATTTCTAATTTTTTTCCAGTTTTTCTCCCAATTTGGTTGCCAATTATACCCTCTATTTATTTCAATTCCCCACCCCCACGAGTCCACCGCACGTCCTCCGGGAGCGAGACACACATTCCGGGCCTGGAATGCCAACCTTTGAAAAATAAATGGTATTTTACAAAACCAAGTAAAGAACCCTAGCGCCCAGTGTGCCTGGTCGGTAATCCGGCCTTTTGTAATGAAGGCATAGCACTGAGCATTTCCAGTAATAGCTGCTATGGCGATGTGCAGTGTCACGCACTGCCACCCTCTCTGTAATGCTCTGATGGCTATCAGGCAGGAATCCTTCCCTACGAAGAGCCAGCTGTGTATCTTGTTAAACGACAAATAAAAGGAGGCTAAATGCAACTTCGATGAAAGGGGAAAGGCCATTGACAGAAAAGGCATATAACAGACCTGACGTGTGCTTCAAACACATTGGCTGACCACCTGTTAGTGTGACATCCATAACTAACCCAGTTCATATATGACTTGACAACATACCTGGGGTCAAACATGTATTTGAAATGGTTTTAACTCTTTAGATGCTGTTCAAATTAGAAAAATTTGAGAATTTTCAAATATGTCAAATATGTCACTTAGCTACCAAATTATACCAGTACATTAGAATAATATGAGAGAATAATTTTCTTCTGAATATTGGTGAAAATAGATGTTTCTTTTAGAATTTCCAGTAATCTGTATAAGTTTTTTTCCAGAGTAAAGGGTTAAAGTATTTGAAATACATTTTTGATGCAGGTCTGCTTGACATTGACAGACAGCAGTAAGTGCAGTAATTGTGGCTTTGTAATAATGCTTATATCACACACATAGTGGCAGTGGTGTTAAAAGTTGTAGTTGTTGGTGAAGGTCCTGGGTTTAAGGCTGTGGTAGAGGGTATAGGGGTTGGGTCCTGACTATAGTGATGGGTGAAATTGGGTATCATGACACCAAAAATAGGCTGAGCTACCGTTTGCCACCTGTAATTTGCTGATTTGAAGCAATCATTGTGTTTTGTGGTGAAGAGTTTAACCTTTTGGTGTCACGATACCCCATTCTCCATCACTAGTGCTGATATGCATGAGCCCTGTGCTTCATCTCAGAGGGGGCACTTTGGGTACTTTCACATGTGGAACACTTTAAATCATTTGCAGTGCATTTGCATCAGAGTTCAATTTAGAAACGTACATTTGTTTAATTCAGTGACTTTCGTATCACTTACGGGCAAGCGCTCCCGATTCACATACCTTTGACCACCTGACTGCCACTTCCGGGGTTATGCGTGCTCATTTGGAGCGGTATGTTTCCGATCTAACTTTTGCTTTTTCTTTTCTAATAATTGTGCGGTAAGACCTCCCCCTAGAAGTCTCGGGCTTGTTTTTGTTTTATCCTAGTGCATCTGTGAACACGTGTGTGAGAAAGGCCCGGTGTACTGTACAAGCGTGTGGGCTGTTCTGGTACGATTCCTCAGGTCGGAGCACGCTAATATCAACGGGAATAAGCTGTCGTTGTCATTCGTGTGTCATTAATCACATTTCACAGAGGGCTCCGTTCAGCTCTGCGGCGTAGCCAGGGGGCAAGGCTGCGTGCCGTCGTTCTTTGTGATGCCTGGATGGAGCAGTACAGGGGGATGTTGTGTCTCTGCAGTTGCGTGTGGCAGTGCAGGGACTGCGATCGCTTGGGCCCCCGCTGCTCGGTGAGGAGACGCAGTGAGAGAAGCCAGGTACAGCCAGTCGCACTGCCAGTTACAGCCGCGGAACTGAACAAATAAAGAGAGAGGGGGGATGCTGTCCAGGGAAGTGATTCCACCCCCATCTGCCAGTTTCACGAACGAGAGCTTATTGTACATGTGCTTATTTTCATGATGCCAGGGGACCGACGCTGATGGGAACACGTGGAGCCAGAGAAACAGCGGCTGCTGCCAGGCCCCCAGCTACCACCGCTATCCTGGCAACGGCCTCCTAATCACCCCCCACCCCCCCGCACAGTTCCATGGTGGTGGGACTGGAAAACAATGCGTCATTCCCCTTTCTATTTTTTTTGTGTGTGTGTAGGTGTCTGTCTGTGTGTGTGTGTGTGTGTGTGTGTGTGTGTGTGTGTGTGTGTGTGTGTGTGTGTGTGTGTGTGTGTGTGTGTGTGTGTGTGTGTGTGAGCATAAGAGTGCGGCGTTCAGTTCTTGAGCTGGCCCTTACCATTCACGCTGCTCCAGCTGATCGCTGCAGTGGAGGCTGACTGAACTTGGCCACTTCCCCTTTCGCAAACCGCTGGCAGAAAACTGGTCTAAAACCTGGCTACTGCGTTACTCTGCCAGGTTCGTGTTGACTGTGACAGCGCACAGACCTCAAGAGTAGAAATGGTTGTTTTGGTTAAACAAGCAGTAGACATCAACCACATACCCTAGAATTAGCCTGAAATGCTCTCTGTTTCTGGCTGCTGTTGGTGAACTTCAATTTTCTCTCTTTCCGTGAAACGTGAGGAGAGGGTGCCAGTTTTATTCTCTATTCTACCTGAAATCTGGAATAAATACCTGTTTATAAACTAGGGCTAAATTAAGTGGCAGGTTTTAACAACCTTAGACACAAAGGCCCAATCTACCGGAGCAAGGCTGACTTCAAGTCTATCTGAATGGTCAATTCAAATTAGCATTCTTATTGAGTAGCCACAAAGGTAACATTTTTGGCCGATAATGAATTTTCCTTTTTACCAATATTTAAATACATAAATATATTTAAAGGTCACTGTAAGGGTAGTAATGATGAGTATCATTGTAACAGTCCTGCCTGTAATCTCCTCCCTATGATTCAACTTCTGAATCTGACTGTATAGAGTACAGAGTATGGAGTGGAGTGAGACATCAAAGCTACGGGGGCAGCTGTCCTAGCTGTAGGCCTCTCAGTCTGGAATATTACCTCTGAAGAGCGAGATTATTGCATGAGTGATGATGTCTTGAAGCCACAAATTGCACTTATTCACTGTGACTGTATACAAAGAATGTATAACACTTGACACATGTTTGATGAGACAGGGAATATGGAATGTTGATGAGAAACTGTTCAAACTGAAATGTTACGAAATGTTAGTTCAAACTTTGAGCGAAAGCGAGTGGAAGTCAACAGGCACGTGGACGCTGAAGATTTGCTGCCGCGCTCCTAAAGCTTTGCAACAGCTGTGTGTGGAGCTAGAGGCCAGTAAGTGCTGAACTCCTTTGTGTTCCTGTATTTACCCGTCCCCCGTGGCACTAGGAGGAGGACACTGGTTCGCCTTGGCTCGTCCTCCGCTACCCAGTGAGTCGCGCGCCCCCCACCACCACCACCACCATTGCTCGCCCATGTGGGGAGCAACGTTTTACGCCCGGTCCTCTATTGTTCCTATGTGTGTCGGGGCTCACAGAGAATGGTGGCAGGGAGCCATACGTTCATCTGGAAAAATGGAATGAGAAGGAGACGCTGGGCACCCGTCCACCTCACGAGGCCTGACGGGCCCTCGGTATCTCTCTGATTATCTTTCAGAAATGGAGCTCGCACATCACATGATTCAATCCCCCAGTCGGCTGGCCGCTGTCCAGAGCGCCGTGCCAGAACTCTGTTCGGCTTTGTTTTCATATGAGCTTTTTTCTTTGGGGGTGTGCGGATCTGTAAAAAAGACCTAACGCTTTAAGTTATTGTAAAACATGAATGTATGGAGAAAAATGAAATAGAAGGATGAGACTTTTGCGAGGGTTGTCAATGTTACAATGAAGGGGTATCGAGTTTTTTATTGTATAGCTTTTACGATCCGGCATGTTTCTGCATTCTATCCTGATTTACTATGCTGCATAGACTGTTGTGACAGACCTTACTCATAACAGACTAGTTAAAACATGCCGGATAGTAAAAGCAATTGAAACAAAGACCTTGATACTCCTGCATAGTAGTGTTCTTATTAGCCTTACCAATGAATACATTGAAATCACACCCACAGCACGTTAGCCACTCTTGGGCTGATGTAATTTTGTCTGTCGGACCTCACAGTGGAGAAACAACCAAATTCGTCTGAACCGACGTTGGCTAAACACCATCTAGCAACTTAAGTCGATCCGACGTCAGTTTATACCATATGCCATTGTTAGATTTCTTTATTGTTTTAAATCCTGTTGCCTTTGAGGTAACTTGAACTAATCCCCATAGCTCTCTTACCAGTAGGTAATTAATCTGATTTATAGATCTATTTGCTCCAGGGCACATGTATGCATCACTGTTAAACTCACTGCTCCCTTTGTTTCTCTGAAGTGATTTACTCACTCCTCAGCTCGCTCGCTCACTGCAACCATCTCCATTGACAGGAGTGTCCTACAGCTTTGTTTGTCGGCCTGGGATGATCAGGAGGTCACGCACACAGTCTGTATACTGTGCACACTTGCGTATACGCTCTCTCGCACATGCACTGTCTCTCTGTCACACACGCACACACGTAACATGCACTATCTCTGGCACAAAGGACTCTCTCTCACATACACATATCCACATTGACTTTCTCTCTCTCTCACACACACACACACGCGCTGACACTTTCTCTGTCACACACTTTACGCTTTACAGACACACACTCTTGCACGAGACACAGCCACCCAGCACACATTCTTGCCGACAGAGCCACCCAGAGTAAATGACACAGCCACCCACAGTAAATGAGAGCAGGTGTTGGGCATTTGCCACATTCCCAGTGGTGAGAGTGCAGAGTTCTGGGAAGGATGACTCAGATCAGCAGACATATACATACACACACAGGCCAGGGGGACTGAGGGAGACCAAGGGGTACCGTGTAGCACCTCTTTCCATAATCACTCGGAGAGAGTAATGGTGCTACTGGGAGAACCAAGCACAGGCCATCACACTGAAAAAGGCATCTGTGATGAGCCTGATCTCATAATGGGAAATGCTTCGATTCCCTAAGCTAGGCCGCAATCCCTGGAGCATTCTGTGTCTATTTTCATTTACAAGCGGCCCATATTATTGCATCAAGCAAATAAGATTTACTGCTGCCTTCATTTGCTCTGTCGTACTCAAATGTCCGTGCTTCTTGAATAAAGTAGCGAATATAATGATGTGTAAACAGCGGTATGGGTATTTGGTGGTGGTGAACTTCTCATAGTGTTACAATGATTTATGTTGTGTAATCATCAGTGGGATTGATAACATTTTGGACCAGTTATGAACAATCTATGGTTATGTAATGAACCATACTCTTGGTATAGTTTGGGAAATAAGGTCATTACCATGAGGATCTCTGAAAAAGGTTGTCATTTTGAATTGTGTTAAAATTATGTCTATGTTCAGAAAACAAAGTCAATATTGCAGTCTTACATGAAATAATAGATTAATTCAACTTCTTTATATATTATTTATAATGGAGGAATGCTCAACTTTGTCCATTATGCTGGATATTGATGATGGTGCTGTGCTTTGTTTTCGCTAAAGTGAGAAAGATTAGACATGCTGCTAAAACAAGATAAGTCATTACAAATCAGCCTTTGACAAATGGAGTCATGTTAACAATGTAACATTTGTAACATACATATGTTTAGGGATATCACATCACAATTTGGGGAACTGGTCCAAAGCCAATCTTTCTGGCATGATACTGAATTCTGTTCTATATTCCATTGTTTCCTGAAACAAAACAATGTGTGTCTGGTTTAAGTGTTGTCATATGATATTTTTCAGGATTCCTCTTAACAGACAAATCTAACAGACAAACCAATCTATCATTGAAACCAGATAATTTAATAGAACTGGCTCATAGCATCAACAGGTATTAATCACTGATTTTTAATTGACTTGATTGTCTGAGACCTTTGATATGTATTAGCCACAGCAGCTGCAGTCTAGCTTTGATCCTCCAAGGCTATACACGGATATACAGCATCACAACTTAGCATTGAGCTTTACTGTAACTGGGTTCATGTTTAATGTGCAGACAACCTTCATGAGGATCCGCTGGCCTCGCGCCCGATTTGACCACAATCACTCTATTAATGGTGTTCAACGGGGCTGGCGGATAGCATAGCGGTCTAACGCACCCGTATTTGGCTGGTCCTGTATGAGTGTGAGCTGCCTGTCAGGTACGCGGTTTGAAACCCGTCTATGCCAGAATTTGGCTGTCTGCCCCAGGGGACGGGGGAAGATGTGCCGGCACGAGGAACGGAAGGGTGTCCCTGTACAAAAATTGTACGTGCAGTACGTGGTCTGGTTCCGTCTTGGAGGAGGCAGATCTACCGGCCCAGGGAGGATGGGCGGTGGACTCATGGGGGAGGGTGAATCTAAATAAATAGAGGGTATAATTGGCAACCAGTTTGGGAGAAAACAGATTGTTTTGTTTTTTTAATTTTTAGAAAAAAAAATCAATTAATTAACTTACATTATTGTTTGGGATTATGATTTTTAACAGACAAAAATAGTGCACTCACCTATTTCAAACACAATTTTGACACTGACTCCCACAATGACTTGTTGACGAATGGGTCGGAATCACCATTGAAAGGCCTCAGAACCTGTGTGCTGCGTTGGGTGCCACATAGGACCATATGAATGGAGTGATTAACGTAGCAAAGTGCTCCATTTAATGGAGTGATTGTGGTCAAATGGGGTGGGCCTCTCTACAGTGAGAGGCATAATGTGACCAACAGAACATTCCTTGGCACTGCCTGTGAACCAGCGAGGTCTACAATTACAGTGCTGCCAGTAGACAGTGGTATGTGTATATATTCCCAAATGAATATATTTTCTATAGAACAACATATATAGAGAGGCCGAATATAGAATATAGAAGTGTACCATTTCAACAAGCACACATAATTATTTATATCAAAATAATCATTAAAAATGTACTTTTTCTAAACAAAGAGGAAACATATGCTGTCTCGCATATCCTCCCTGAGAGCAGGTGAAACACATCCACTGTCAATGTTAAATTAAAAAGTGGGTTAGTAAGCTAATTATTGTTCTCTCTTGTGTCATCTTCCAAAGGTTTCACTGGGAACAAGACATATCTTTGTATTGCATCATACAACCCAAGCTACACAGCACTACAATGTGAGCCAGAGCACCTCCTGTTTGCAATCTGGTGCTTGACGGAAACTTCTAATATTCATTTAACCTTGTTAGAAGGTATCGATTCTCTTAAGGGAACATTTCCCACTATAGCCTTTCTTTTGCCTATCTATTTATCTTCCGATTATAATAAACAAAGCAAACCTCAACCTCTTAACCTAAGCTAACCTTTTTGTTCAAACGGCGAAGGGGTAGCTAATTACCTGACTTAAGGGTTGAGCTTGATTTGGGATACTGGCAGTGAAAGAATACATATTTTATTAGTTTGAATTACTTTGAAATTGTTGTGAGGGCTTTCTTATTGACTCTTAAGGGTTGCTGTTGTAGTAGCTGCCAAATGACAGGCCTGCCAATCCTTACAAGTGCATGTTTCTCATCAGTCTTACAATAACAATCACAAATGCTTATTTCCTGATTCTGCCAAGGTGTTGGGAATAGGTCCCACTCTGTTCCAGACATAAAATATCTCCTGTACAGTATATAAAGAGAATCAGTTCAGTGATCAAATTGGATTATTGGTGCAGCTGCTGGGATTGCAGGCATGGAAAACAACTCAAAACAGCTTTGGATCGCACGCGCTTTAAAGTGTGATGTCCCGAAGAAGGCCAACAAAAACGTGCGCATAACCCACATGTGGCATGTGGCCCCCGCTCCGTCACCCTGCCCGGCTTGTTAAAGCTCATTGGACCCCACCCTGTGGTAATGAGACACGCTGATGCCTCGCTCTCCAACCGAGCGCAAACTGCGTCTTAACGTTTATCACGCCGCGCTGTGGTAAGACACAACCGTGGCGAAATATGGGGGTGACAAATAAAGATGAACTCACACACGCTGTGCGATAAAATGGCTTTACAATAAACCATTCGAGGATTAGCCCTTTCCCACACGCGCATTTGCTGTGACAGATCGTCAGACATGATCCCTGTTGGAGCGTGTCCCCCAGACAGCCGCCATACCACTGAAGCTAAGCAGGTGTGGGCTCAGTGAATACCAAGGTCCTGACTCACTGCGGCCAGTAAAGATCCAGGGGATTCAAAGGATTCGTGGCACATTTCGAAAGAGTTGGGGTGTTAAACCCGGTGTCCTGGATTAAATTCCCACAAAGCCGTCTCTCCGCACCTGGCCACCTAATCATCCCCCTGCATCTGGTTGGCTACACAATCCCTGGCATTCCCCTACCCACGTTGATTCCCCAGGCCATCACCGCAACTTAGAAATGAGTTCTCAGTTGACCTGTCTGGTTTAAAAAAAAAGATTAAATAAATCGAATTAAATAAAGGGGTGGGCAGAGGTGTTTGTGGTAGTATAGTGGTAGTACATTTAGATTAACATCTTAAGCATTTAGCAGACGCTCTTATCCAGAGTGACTTACAAGGTGTGCATTAATACATGGTATGATCAATCATTGTTCGCGCAAGAGATCAGTGCTGTAATACAGCGATAGACATCATTGTTGGCAACTGCGTACCATACCTGTCACACCGGGAAAGAAAAGGTTAGTACTTTTTTTAAATTTTATAGTGGAAGGTAGAGGTATGGTAGTCACAATACTGCTTGTACCATAGTAGTAACACCAGAAATGGTCACAGGCCTTACAGAAGTCTCAGTAAAGGGTTAAGGCCCTCTGTTCTTCTGACCTTGGTGTTGCCAAAAAAAGATGCCGAGGCCCTGAAATTGTAAACAGCTGCACTGTCCGGCCCCCGTAATCTCCCTTGTCAGTGCCGGCAATTTTGATCAATTTCGTTTATTTATCAGTTCACTCAGCCTTTATTTGTTTGGAGGCCAAAGAGATTTCTATCTGTCGCCCATCTACGTAGGCTTTCATCACTTGCTACTAAGCTGCTTCACTGATGGCCCCCTTTCCTGGGAGCTGTTTCTATTCAGAAATCAGCCACTGTAGGAACAAAGAAGTAGTACGAAAGAAAATAGCTTTTAAGTTTCGCAGCACGCAGCGTGATTTATCATGTGTGTACCCCTTCGGTCGGGCCCGCTACTTTGGTACGTTCATCCGTTAATGTGTACATACCAGTGATGTCACTTATGTATGAAAGCAGACAATGTCACCTTGAATTATCAGGTTTAACGTGAATACATTTTTTTGTTTATTACACCCCGGAATGATGTCACATATGCGTGGACGAGAAATAAAGAAATAATGCCACGACCACTGTGTGTGTGCGTGAGCTCTTCTCAACCGGTAACTCTAGGGCTCAAGCTGGTAGGGTTTGAGTGTCTGCTGGATTTTGCTAAGCCTCAGTTCTTCATTTTGTTCTTTAACTCACCTGGTTTTCCCACAGTAGCACTCCGCCAGCTACAAAGAGAGGAGGCAGAAAATCACTTGCAACTACAGTCACAGGTGTGTACGGGAACCTGAGCAGGCCAAAAGTTTCTGATTAGTCATCAGGTGATTTTCAAGGAACCAATCAAACTCCACTCTTCTGTGAAACCTAATGGGCTGGGGTCCATTTGGCAGAGAAATGGGTGGGTGAGGCTGTTCTCTTTACTGAATTTTGGAGAGAGGGGGGAGTGGTGGCTGCTGTAGCCATAACGACATTCAAATAACCCCCAGCAAACGATCATCGGCGACCTAGCAATGTTTACTTTGGACTCATTATTGCAAATGAGCTTAAACTCCATGCACTGGAAAGGATCTGTGGTTTTTGCTGAACTCATACTGGAATCCACATCTGTCTTATTGAGCCAAAGTGTTTTACCCAAGAGAGGACAGCCTGATGCAAGAGTGAGCAATTCAAGCGTGATCATATCATATACATTTGAAATGTGGGGATTGATATTCCATAACATGGGGGGAAATGAGGGAAATGATTCCCATGTTAGTCCACACTTACACAGGATGTGTGTTTTACTGCAGATAAATGAATATATATCTATACATTAATGCTGGCTGACATGCAGGTGGCTATGTTGTCCAGCTGTTGAGAGAAAATACTGTATATTGATTGATTTATGAGCCAGTACCTCGGTTTCATTTGAAACGCACAATCTAGAGCAGTGTCTCTTCTCTGCACTGTGGCAGTGTTTTCTGCATGGTTCAGAAGTTAGACTGCCCCCTGCTGCCCACCAGTGCCCCTGATTCACCCCATTGAGAGGTCTTTCACACTACCCCAGGCCAGCCCCACTTAGCTTCAGCCATTAGGCTGAGTTTGAAGTTTTAATGCACCAATTATGCATCTTCCTTTTAGGCAAGATAGATCTGGCGTGACTTCAGTGTGTCTTTGGAAGCCAAAATGTTGTCATTGTGGACTGGCAGTGGGGAACCAATGGAACGCTTCTGCCAAGTCTTTGGCACTGGGCTGTTGATCCTGGCACGATCATGCCTTGGCACGGTTAAGTCAGTCTCCCAGCGGTGGAAATACTGCTACCGGCTGTTATCTCACAGGTCTCTGCTTTTTTTTCAGTGTTGCCGAATCAGAGCATCTAGTTAAGGGCAATTAGTGTAGCCAATCAGTCCCTCTCAACTGTGTGTGGTTTGGAGTAAACTATGAGAAACACGCACGTAGTAGGGACATACAGAATCACCAATTGATCAAACAATCAACACAAAGATACGTGGAAAATGTGCAAAACATGTTTTAAAAGGTTTAGCAGTGGTTCTCAATCCTCTCCTCGGGGAACCCCAGCCAGTCCATGTATTTGTTAAATTCTACCACCAGCACACCTGATTCAACTAATCAACACTCGTTAAGTAGAAATTAGTTGAATCAGGTGTGCTGGTGGTGGAACTGAACAAATACATGGACTGGCTGGGGTTCCCCGAGGAGAGGATTGAGAACCACTGGTTTAATGTCACAGATATAACAGGCAGTAGAGCGATAGGAGATGAGTTGGAATACGTTTGGTGAGGAACTGCAGTTGGTTTTTTACCAGCAACCTCAAACGGGGGGAGTGTGTAAAGACAGAGGAGATATTTGTTGGCAGATTAAAAGATGACAATATATTTACAGCAAGTTTCTGGCATATCAATAATTCCTGTCAGTATTCAGTGTGTTTAATTATTTCTGGAAACAGAAAGAGATGTTTCAAGAGGAGGATTTCTGGATCTGCCACTCTGTCTATGTCTCTGTCTCTGTCTCTCTCTCTCTCCACCCATGTCTTTCTCTTTTCTTTCATCCCATTCTAGCATTTTTGTTTTGTCTCCCTCTTTGCTCCCTATCCTCCCCTTCTTTTTTATTTCTACTCTAAAAACTCTTCCTCCCTCTCCCTCGCTCCCTCTCTCTCTCTCACACACACACACACACACACACACAGACACACACAATGTCCAAGGCTCGCTGTATTGGCACAACACGTGACAAAGCTGCAGAGCTATTGCCAAGGTATCAAGAGTAAATGCAGCAGAACACAGCTGAGTGAACAGAGTGAATTAAATGCAATCACGCCTCTCTTAATGTGTCAGTCTCTCCACTGCCGGCTTTCATCTTGCAGTGAGAAAATAATTTCTAATTTCAGCTCAGTTGGGGAACCTGCCCAAACCGTGAATATTAGAGCAAACCAAAAAAAATATCCTGTTTCCATATGTGCATACAGTTGTTCATTCATGTACGACTGCAGACCTCTATGGTTACAGAATGAGGTGTCATTTCCAGCTCAGTATGAGCATATGTGGGGCAGTTCTTATTTTGTTGTTTTTCAAAATCAAGGATTTGCGTTTGGTCTTCAGTGAATCTTCTTTATTTTGTTGACATGGAAACCTTTGGAATGTTGGTCGTGAATCGATAAGCAGACTCTTCTCCTGGGTGTTTGAATACATTTATTGAAACAAATTTGTGGCTAATAAAAACATAATCAAAGTCAAAATAGTACATATATATTTGCATATTTGCAACATTCACAGTGGTAAGAATCCACTCCCATGCCTAACTGGCATGATGCTTTCTTGTTTGGAATATCAGACAAGCTAACATTGTCAATCGTGACTGTAGACCATATCAGACTCAATGCACACGAGAAACCTGATCAACACTTTATGTATATACTCTCCCAAAGGTACTTTATTTCTCAATAATTTCTCAATATTAATAAATGAATTGAATAGTTTATTTTAAAACTACTATGTGACTGTATTTTTGATTAAATGATGATGTTTTCTTTATTGCATTACCTTATTCTGCCTTATTTTTCTGTCAGGCCCCAAATCTTCAGCAATGTCAGAAATGAAATATTCTCTCGCCATACACCTAGGGAAAAAATGTATTTCTTACCACAAGCATCCTTGACGATGATGTCATAACAGGCTGTTTCCACACTGGATAATGGTGGCTTGCTCATGGGGAAGATGGTCATACATTTTCCATCACCTTGCAGGGGAAAAACTTCTCGATTGCACTCAGGAACAACAGAGAATATGGTGGAAGGATCCTTTCGGGAAAACCGGCATGACCTCAAACCCGTTTGCAAAACTGTATCTGCTGTGAGGTGAAACTACCTACTGTCATGTCTTCGCATATTGTAGAAAAATGTTGCCTTTTGTGCAAGCATGTCATTTTCACCATTTCTTGGGTTGTTTTGGGTAATGAATGTGCCTTTTGGAACTTTTCATTTTAATCCATGTGAACATAATACGCATAAAGTAGCAATTTACTGTGCTGGCCTTTCCTGTCTAATTTGACTCAAGCAAAGTGGGTATATTGTTTTTATGGTGAGAATACACGGTCAGCTAGAATCTCGTTGAAAATGGAAAAAGTACTTTGCTGACCTTGTTAAAAATGTGAGTGTTTACCATACAGTTCTGGAGACAGTTTGGTGTGGGATAAAACAAGATAATAATTTTGTGCTAAGCATTGAATTAATGAATTATATGGGTATATTTGATTATGTTATGATTACATTACATTATGTTTTATAACACATTATTCTGTCAATCGGGTACAAACTCTTCTTCATCAGTCAGACTTTAGCTGCGATTAAGCAAATGCATAATTACAGTACTGCTGCTTTTATATATTTACCTCCAAGTAAAGACGACAATACCCCTACCCCATCTCCGGTAACCCTGGAGGCACCTCTGGCACTTCACCTCTCTGATTCCAAAAGAGTCTGTACCTGGGGTCCTGGAAGATGGGTCCCATAATCTCCCGTTCACTTCCAACCATAGTTATTAGACGCTCCAAAAAGCAGTGTCATGGTTTATTTAACCATGCAGGTTGGGTAACGTTTCGACACTTACACATCAGACACTTTTGTGCCACTTTGACCCGGCGCCTTCTGCTAAGACTTTTTTTTGGAGTGCGTATGTTTATTGTGTTACTTCTAACAATAGGCCACATTTTTTACAGATACATGCCTATATCTTGTATAGCCGTGGCCCCGGTAGCCCAGTGATTCCACAGCCTGTGCTTTTTACATTTCCTATTGAATTGCTGGATCAGGTCCAGACAACCGTCCTGTCTCAAGTCATTAGCTTGGAGTACAAATTGTCTAATGAGCACCATTTCTCACGCCCACTTCTGGACACTTCTCCTGTCACTCACTTAGTCATGACTAGTAGACCAATTAAAAATGAGGTTCAGTGGCTTTTTTCCATATGCGAGATTCAATTCAATTAAAAAAACTTGACTATTTATCCCCGAGGGGCAGTTCCTGAGGCAGGCATAGTAAAAAGGGACGGGACAGACAGGACATATGAATACAGTACATGACAAACAGACAGTGACTACATGGCAGTGACAGTACATGACAAACAGAAAGTGACTTAGTCTGGCAATAATAACTAAATGAGGAGTTCTTTAAAGTGCTTTGCAGGGGTGTGGGTGGCTGGCAGGCGCTGGAGGCGTTTCTTGTTTTGGATTGTGAGAGAATGGAACGAGCAAATGCTTGAGAAGGTTGTTATGCTTTCAATGGAGTTGTAAAATATGGTGAGGATGTTCCTGCTCACCCCAAAGTATTGGAGCTTCCTCAGGAAGTATTGATGCTGCTGGCACTTCTTGATGATCACCTCGGTGTTGGCCTCGAATCAAAGTTTGTCATCAAAGACAGCCCAGGTATTTGTATTGATGTACAACATCCACTGGTTCCCTTTTGGCTGTGGTTCTCCCCGACTGGTGCCTGGAGAAGTCCACAAACATCTCTTTGGTCTTGGTGACATTCAGCTCCAAGCAGGAGCTGTCACACCATTCCACAAACTCCCTGAGTAGGCCCTGTGATCTTGAGCAGGGCCTGAGACCAGAGAGAGCCTAGTTACAGTTCACATGTAAGTGAACTCATTGTTTTCAAATGGGCTTGGCATGCTCAGGTCAGTCATGTTAAATACAGAGACACTGCATATGACATGTTTTAAGACTACAACAAAAGGTAATACTGATTTTACTGGTGATTGACTTGGCCATGCTCAAGTGATATTCAGTGACTTTAACAGATTTTAGTTTTTTCAACCTTTTTCCTGATCTGATTTCTTTTTCAGATGTTTCTGAATCTCCTTGGTCTTTATCATTGCACCGACGCTTGGAATTCACTGCCTGGCTGAGGGACTGGCTTGATGTATTTCTTTTCATTTATCTTTCTAAAATCTCGTGGACCACTATTATTGAACGTAGACAGAGGCCATTCAACTAATTGTGTGAATTTGATTATAATGTTTCCAACCTGAATTAACTCGGGTTTGCCTTGGCAAAGTGCCTGAAGGTCATGCCATACCAAAGTGCCAGTGTGGTGTTGGTTATGTAGATCAGGAATATGAATTCACATTTAAAGTGTCATGATTTAAAGCTACAAAATGTGAAAACTGCAAGGGTCTGATTACTTTTGCAAGGCACTGTAAGATGACTAATAATAATAATAATAATAATGGGAGTAAATAGTAGACAGAAGATGATGTTGAACATAGCAGTTAACCCAGTAGTAAATCAGAACAAAGATTTGAAGCAAGTTCAGCAATAAGGAGCTAACGCAGGATACCTGATGCTTTAACATGCTGTGCTGATGCGCCATGGTCCTCTGCTCTGAGGAATGTGACCTCTCGTGACCTCTCTGTCGCGCGCATGCAGTATTCAGGCACCCGACCGTTTCCAGTCAACTGTCTGAGTGGAGGACTGTCCACAAAAGCGCAGACTGCCAGAAACCAGCAAATTACCCGCTGTTACACTGCGCCGGGGTGCGACTCACGCTCTCCGTGTCTCGCTTTCTCTGACTTCACCCCAGGTGTTTGAAAACTACAGCCTGGTTACGGTTCACATTGAGGGCTGGAGCATACACCACATTTACAGCACTCGAGTGGGGGGGGGGGGGGATATGTTGCATTTGGTTGGTAATATGTTTGTCTGTACTTTTGCTAAATAATTTGTGAAAAATCCATTTGAAAACATAAAAGGTCTTGCCTAATGCGGGAAGAATGGAGCGATAGGGTAAGGGGTGAAAGGGGAGATGGGGAGAAGAGAAAAACAAGTGCATTTTAAAAGCAGCCCCCACCACGCTCTTGCTTTTCCTTGGCCGTTGCTGCGTCTCAGTCCCCAGCAGGACTTGCGAAGAGCGGAGGTTATCTTTGGCACCGGGGACCGTGGGCTGCAGGGGGCATCCGTGTGCCCGTTTCACTCCCTGTCCCAGCGGACGACCCACCTCAGACAACTAAATTCCCGCCCCAGGGACAGAGAGGGAACCAGTGGGAATCTGATGGGCAGGCTATTTGTTTATGACTTACCAGACTTTCATTTTTTCACACACACACAAAGTGTCTGGCCTCACTCCTGCCCAAAAACAAACGGCAGTATGAATGTTAACTTTGGAGAAGGGCAAGGAGGAAGAGGGGGAGATGTGTCACCTGTGTGAATCAGACCAGTCAAGGAGGAGAAGAATTGAGAAGGCAAGTGCGAGAGGAGTAAAAGTGAGACAGAGAGAGAGTGGAGGAGAAACTGAGAGGGGGGGTAAGAGAGAGAGGGAGAAAGTGAGGAGGGAGAGGGGGGGTGTGTCAATGAGCCTGCGGTTCTTGTGAAGGGGTGGGTGATGTGGGTGTGGGGCCAGTTAATCAGAAGTGTAAGTGCATTAGGACTGCAGACACACTTCCAACAGTGTGGGACAAATCTTTTCACCAGGAGAAGAGCTTTCTCTCTCTCTCTCTCTCTCTCTCTCTCTCTCTTTCACACACACACACACACACACACACACACATATGCGCATACGCGTGCAGTCACACGCGTATACACATACACGCAGTCAGTGCCTCCTTTCTCTCTTTCACACACACACACACACACACACACACTTACACACACATACACGTGCGCTCATACGCGTATACACACCGGCTCACACACAAACAGTCACAGTACTCCCCCCTCTTTCTCTCTCTCACACTCTCCATGGCGTCCTCCTGGAAGAGGACAGTGCGCGTTAGCCTGCTGGTCGCGCTGTCCTTCCTGCACTCTGCGGCCCTCCCCTGGGACTTGGCGGTCAACGGCTCGCCTAGAGAGGTAGGGGACCAGACCCCCCCAATTACTCATAGCTGGGGGCTTTGTATAGCTTTCTTTGGCATACTATTGAGAATGTGCTGGGCTTTGGGGCAGGAGGCTGGAACATAGGTAACACTCCTGAAACAGACTCATGAGTCAAAAAGACTCAATTTTACTGGTTATAGGATAAGTAGGGGGCACTATGCTGAAACACACTGTCTGAGTTGGGCTTTCTGCGGTAATTAAACCCAATGCAAAATCTGTCTGCTTCCTGACAGTAGACGTGCTGTATAGTCAACTGCACCTTGGAATCTCCCAGAGAGACTGTTTCTCACCGTGACATCTCATCTCTGCTGGTGTCAGAATGGATTTAGGCTGCACGTTAAGCATCAGGTTTAGAAGAAACTGCCTGGTCACTACACAGACTGGCACCAATTAATGGAACAGAGTCTAATTCTGTTATGAACATACTTTAGCCCAGGTAAAATAGTTCAGCACCCTTGGTGCAGAGTAAATCAGTTTTATTTGCTGTAGCATTGTTTGGCAAAGGTAAAAAGGTTTTCTTAAAGTCTGTACTGCTCATCTGTTTTCATGAGTCTGAAATCATTTTATGGGAGGCAGATAATGTGCTGGCAATATATTATCTGGTTTCCTATTATAATATTGTGCTTTGGGTTGTATTTTTGGCATTGCTCTTAGGTCAAAATGTATTGTTAATTTATATTTATTAATGCCATTTTTATATATGAGAAAAAAGTGACATAGATTTTCATGGTTTCCTGTTTTATATTACAGACCTGCAAATTGGCCAGTAATCAATACATTCTCATGATATCATTCACATTCAGGCCTTACAAATTTGTTTATAGACAGGCTCTGCAAGAACAGCTCCCAACATGTCACACTGTACCAGTGACTGCAGTGACACACCATGATTATTCCATTCCTATGCCGTGAATCGTATTTCAAGTTTAGCACTTTGACTACAAAACAATTAATCGCTGTTAATAACATTCATGTGAAAGATATTTTATTAATCTTTATTAACGTGATCTTTATACGAAGCGCTAGCTTTTTCCTTTCCATGGAAATGCTGAGGAATATGATGGGAATGTGGATACGAATCCGATGGGAATTATGGGTACAGTGTCAGATGCTGATGGTATTCTGCAGAGAGGCCCTGGGGAGCCTTAAAGTAAGAGGCTGGGATAATTCAGGGATGATACATCAACTCAACATGTGGAAATATCAGTTCAACTTATCCCTTTACTAAAACAGGTATAAAACATACAACAGGTTGTTTTATGGCTCCCCTCAAATGTCTGTCCCCTGAAGAGTACATTTATTGAAGCGAACAGATAAGAGGGGAAAAAACTGGTAAAAAAATCTAAGCCGAAGCTTAAAAACAGGTTAAGCTTCAGCTGAAAAGTTTGAATGTTATATAAAACAACTTATCAATATATGAAGAAAATACCTTTATTTGTTTCATTGTGTGATGGATAATGGATGTGAAAACCAATCATTGGGTGGTTTATGTCAAAATAAGAGCACAAAAATGAACGAGACAGGTTCTGAGGGTTCTGTAATAACATTGTAATCCAGTGCCGTTGTTTACCACTGTTGTGTGCGTAGGGTACATGATTTGACAGTTTTGGCTTTACACTCAGACAGAGAAAATGCACTTCCTGCCATGCAGACATCCTAGTGACCACACTGCGACTCACTGTGGTTGTCTTTCCAGTAATGTCAGGTCACTTGGCAAGGCCCTGAAACTGGATGTACTACACTGTAGATTTTCATCTAAAACTTTGTATGCTAATCGATGCAGAAACTGTGTGGGATACTAATCAAAAGCAGTTACATGTTATTGAGAAAACACTATGCTAAAGAGGCATGATGAAATGGCATTGGAGCGGTGACGGAAATTGAGCACAGTTACTTTGCGTGTGAACAGTATGAAATATGAATGAAATAATGGCAGGTGATTAAAATGGTTTAAATCTGACTTCTGAAACCGAAATGGCATCCTTGCGTTGTAAGACAATGCTCTGAGACAATTCGTATCGCAAAGGGCTCCCTGCAATTAATTTGACTCAATGATTTATTGATTGATTGGTATCAGTTTGATTTTGTAATAAAAAAGAGTTGTATTGTCCCAGAAGACACTTGATGCATACGTGACAGATGAACAGAGGATGACAGAGGATGAATGGGAGAGGACAGGGTTAGTGAGTTTGGGTGAGCGCGGCGCTCTGAGTTTATACCATCCTGTGCTAAATTGGCACAAATTCCCCATGCCAACAGAGTTTAATCAGCTGAGAGATGACAGATCAGGAATATGTCCCAGCAGCTGAACACAAAGGACCCAGGCACACACCCTGACATGACATTCCTCTACATTTTTCTTTTGATACACATAATATATATTAGCTGTTATTGGATTTTTCAGACTTAACCGATTCCAGTCATTCACAAAGCTAATATATGATGTGATAATACAATGTGCCCATAATATCAAGCAGAAGGATTACCAGATTATAAATGGTACAGGAAACGGACATGCCACATAAAGGTAAGTAAGTAAGTAAGTAGTAAGTAAGACTTTATTTATATAGCACCTTTCATACAAGAATTGCAGTTCAAAGTGCTTTACACAGAATGCATAATCAGAGAAGATTAAAATATATATAGTGCAAGATCAATTTAGTAGTGCAAGTCAGAGTTAATCAAAAGCTTTGGTAAAAAGATAGGTTTTAAGTTGTCTTTTGAAAATGTCTAGTGTGTTGGCTTCCCTGATATTTATGGGTAATGTGTTCCATAATTTTGGGGCGTAGTTGACAAAGGCCGCATCACCAACCTTCTTATGACAGTTTCTGGTGATCTCTAATAGACCTGCATCTGATGATCTCAGTGTTCTAGCTGGTGTGTAATTTGTAAGAGATTTAGCTATGTAGTTAGGTCCTTGTCCATTTAGAGCTTTGTAGGATGAACTCCATGAAGCACTGTGGTGGAAAAGCGTGAGAGGCTTTTGAACCTTTTGGACCAGGACAGTACTGCGACATGATGTTCAACACAGATTGAATGTCTAACTCATGTGCTTTTGTCTAACAAAAACAACAAAGTCTGTGGGGGGAAGCGTGCTAAGCAAAACGAACACAGCTCAGACCACAGACCTGAAATATAACTGTATAGATTTAGATCAAATCAGATGAGATCAGCGGCCAAAACACTTTGGTCTTGGGTGAGAACTGAGTGTCCACTTTCATGGTTTAGAATAAATGAAGTCACCGATCCCAGTGCCAAATGCTCAACATGGAACACTTGGTGGCATGCCCATCACTTTTGTTTGATACCTTGCCACTGTAGAAAATCTTTGTGCTCAACAACCTAGTGATGGACGTTGTGCTGTAGGTTGATTGGTCACTCAAAGAGGTCAACCAATAAATTGTCTACTTTATGCATTGTTAGGGATTCATAACACATCCCAGATGGCATTGTGAAGTAGTTCACGTCGCAGATTGAAGACTAAAACTGAAAATACATCATAAATCAAGGCAAATATCGAAGGTTTTAAGGTTGAAATATGAGTCATTTCCCTTTTGAAGCACTTGGTCTTGGCAAGAGTATGTGAATCATCATAACAAATTACATTAGCCATAAAATCCATAAAATAAATCACCTATAAAGTTTGCATCTGTGAAAGGAGCTTTGTAGAGAAGTAGAGCAACTCTTCCGTTTCAGACCCTGCGGAATATGCGCCAGAAGTACCATTTTGGTTTGCAGTCTGAAAAATTAAGTCATTTTATGTTAACCCATAATTGATATATTTAGCAAGAATATATATGATGATGATTTTACGATATCATATAATGTAGATGGATGCATATAAACACATTCAACAGGAAATCCTAAATTAAGTCTGAACTCTAAAAATATGAACAAACAATAAGCAATTCTCAGGTTGTTTCATTGTTTGTTTTTTATCCCCAGGAATCTTGGACACTGTGCCTCTGCAGACGTTATAAGGTCATCAGGGGATAGACACGCAGTGTCCGCACGCAAAGGTCATACAAAGGTCATACAAAGCGCATCACTGGTCACATCCAGGATACTGATAAATGCTCCAAGAGAAATGTTTTGGAGATTATTTGGGGATTTTGTCATTTCATTTCAGAATGGAATAAACGGTTTCAATGGCAACATAAGCACACGAAGAGTCTTCCTGTAACTTACATATTCATATAGCTATGCATTATATTATATTATATTGTATATTACATTATGCTGCATACTGATCGGTTAGCCTCTAATAACTGTGATTGACTAATAAATCGAATAATAAGAGTATCCACCTGTTCACGGTTTGCTGCAGGAGTAAAACAGAGAGTTTAGACTCATGGCAAACACACACAGCACACGTTCCAATAACATGCAAATAGTTTTGTTTTTACGACAATCAAAGGCAAAATCAATACCCTAGACACATTTGATTTGATCTCCCATTCTGACGCTGTAATCACATGGCGATGCGACTTTTTCATGTACTAAGCCAATATGGAAAAGGTAATGTGAGAGGGAAAGTAATCCGAGAAGAACTCTTGGCACTGCGGTCCCCACACAAATATGCTCTTTTAATTGGCCTGCATTTCCTATGCCTGGCCTTGGAAAACAGACCTTCAAACACATTCAAACGCTGTGAGTGAACTCCCCATAAACGAGCTGAAAGGATCTCTTTAATCCTTTGCCATTCTGGACTTTACTCGCTGGAAAACAAGGTCTGTACCTTGTAACGGGGGCCAGCTTTTCTCTGATAATCCCACTTCATTGTGACACAGTAAACTTTGAGTGTGAGTCAATCTGTCTCTCGTCCATCTTTAATCTCTGAGCCATCTCTGGCCTCTGTGTGTAGCGGCGCTTACGCGGCCTACAGCTCCCGTGGTGTGGATTCACTCAACAGGAAGGGCCTTACGGACCGCTCACCTGATGACTCCATTGTTGCTAATGTGTTTTCAGGCCGAGGGACGTGAGTTGTGTTGAATGAATGTGCAGGCTGCACAAAACGACGCGTGACTCACCTAGCATAGTGTGTGATGCTGAAGAGGAAAATGTTTCCCGGTACTAACACAATCATGCTCACCCTGCTGCACTGCAAACGAGGGATGATGTTTGTTTTCTTGCTCTTTCCACCTGTTTTTTTTTTTTACTTTGTCCAACAGTCTACTTTAGTGAAGATTTTCTACATAAAAAAACTATGCCAGTAGAGGCATTGAAAAAAGAAACATTGATTTACTAACTTGATGAAAATTCTACTTTTACAGTACATGTACAGTATATGTGTATATTTGTATGCTATTATTTGCAGTTCTTGCACTTGCTTGAGTACAGACTTAACTTAGTACTCTCCTGTAAACATGACCTGGTTGGATATTAGTGGATATGAGGGGCACAGTCACCATCAGAAGCCAACTCTGGCACATTGTTAGTTGTCCTGTAATCAACCAACTATCGCTAACTTAACAACTGTCAATGTTGGTCTTGTAATACCAAGCTACTTTTCTTGAGCAGTATCGCATCAGTCATCAGCTAATGTTAGCATTCTGACAGAACCAATCAATTTCTCCCAAACAATGGCTTTGGCTTTAGCCCAACTGATGCCAACCATGGCCCTATGTCAACCAACAGCATTGGGACATTGGCATTCCTGTTCGGGAGTGACGATTGGCTTCCATCCCCAGAGGGAGTGAAGCTGGCATGATTTTTCTCCCGGCAATTGATTCTGTGTGTCAGAGTAACAGTAGGTTCCGTCTCAGCGAAGGCGGTACAGTTCGTCCTTTGTCACTGCCGGTCCCGGAGTTGCGGTGACAAACTCATAGTACGAGGAAAAGGGGTAGTTGATATAGATGAGGGTAATAATTGGCCACCAAACTGGGAGAAAAATGTGGATTTTTTTTTTTTTTAAACAGAACAGCCAAAAAAAGTCCACATTTTGATTGACAGTTTCTGGGGAGTGCACTGGAGCATTGTTGTTGGCTCTTTATGTTGCTGATGACCAACCCCACTAATAAAAAATACATTGGGCCAACTGGGTGACATTTACTGGGTAATAGAGGATGAAAAACTTGAGTTACTTTGTGCCAGGGACATTGGGGAGGGATAAGGAGTAATACAGATATGCTTTAAGGATAAATGCAGTAAGGCCATTACTTATCAGACGAAATGCATAACCTGACTTAGTCACAACTTATTCATCCCACACATTGGCCAACTCACAGCTGTTATTTTTAGGCCTCGTTTGCACTTGCATTGCCCTTTGTACAACGTGGACACCAACATGGACAAAACTATGCATCTCTGGACAGTTATTTGTCACGTTTGTTTTGGCCATAAAATTGTTGCCGGTTTATAGCTCAATAATGTAAACCCTTTAAGGTTCCTGTGCAGTCAAAAAGGTAATCTTTACTTCATATGTACTAACATAATAATCATTGTAGGTTTTTTTTTTGAAAGAGCATATCCTTGTCACCTCAAGCATTCCCACTTACACTGGTGAATGATAGCCAGTGTTTGGGTTTGCTGGATTGACAGTCAGGAATGGCCCCCCACAATGGTCTCTTGCAAAAATCAAACCTCAAGTTAACTACCACAGTCCAGGATTTTTTTTTGTTGTTGGTTATTTTCATATCAGGTTTTGTTTGCCAGTTCCACCCAGTAAATTTTTTACTCTGGATCAGAGCATCTGCTTATTGTAAATGTAAGTACATTTATATTTTTTCAAGTGCATACAAGGGTCTTATGAATGCTGCTTGCTCTTAGCTACATTCAAAAACAACAAAATTAGTTAAATACTCCATTAGTTAAAGAGCATATTTTTTGTGAATTGTTGTAGAATAGGATAGAATCACATTTGGACTACATTTTAGCAAATTTTTAGGTGTGAAAGCCAATTTTTGTGGTGTGAATGCTGCAGCTACAGTTATGATGCTGTGTTTAATGCCCATGCATGAGAAGGAGGATTCTCTCATGAATATACATTTCCTGTCACCAAAATAACAATTTTGCTCACAGAGCTTAAACCCACTTAAGAAAACAGTTTGTATATATGTGTTTATTGCTTGAGAAAGCAGAGAACCCTGGCTGGGTTTCAGAAGAGAGCGAAATTGTACAGAAAATCTCCATGTGGTTTAGAACATTACACATTTATATGAGTGGAATAGAAGGGTCGTATTATGACTAATCTCTGCCATATCTCTTTGAATACATTCAAATGTTCAACCATTTTTTTGCTGATTCTGTATGATATTTCTAGCCAGAGTGTAATTAACCTGTTACCCTAGCCCAAAACACAACTGTCATACACATTCACTTCACAGCCTTTAATGTATAGTACTTTCCCTTAAGGTATACATTGAGACACACACACCCTACCAAAGGATCCTTACACAGCTCATTCGAAATGGTAGTTATGCATAGTTATACCATTGCATGATCTGAGAATTGCACGAGCAATGTGTCTTAAAGAATCCGGGACTCGCCGCTTTGGAAGCTCCACACATGGGACTGGTTACTGTCTGACAGCCATGGTGTGGGAACAGTGTTCCACCACAGACTCAAAACCATTTATTGTCTTGTCAGACATACCACAAAACGAAATATGTAAATATGCATAAGTTATAGCTTCATCAGTCAACTGAACACATGGGGAAGTTTAAGCACTGGATAGAGTTTGGTTGCTGGGCAGCATTTTGCGGCTGTGCTGTTGATCCATGATGGAAGCTACCACAAAATTCATGCCCAGAGGTGGCTGGTGGCTTTTGTGTGACTCAATGATGATGTGACTTATGATTTATTTAATGTCATGGTGCAGACCACACCTGCCTACACTAGTAATGTATTTCAACATTTGTTACAGAGCGATGGTGGTATAGAACAGGCAAAAACAAAATGGCGGAAAGCAGAAGTCCAAGGAGTTGTCGGGAGAACTTTGGTGTGGAGAGTTGTGGTCTTTGTTACTTTCGACATGTTTCCTTCCCACTATGGACTCCATCCCACTTTGGGGTATGAGTTTGAGCAGAGGGTGAGGGGTGGAGAGAGGCGGTGTAACAAACACTTTGTGGAGATGCCTTAGTCAGTGTTATGTTGCTGAAAAATAGGAAGTGGGCATGGTGAAGGTGAGGTTCGTCCTTCTGAAGCTAAACTGTGGCTATAGATGTACAATTACACAAACATATGCTTCTTACTGGAAAAACCTTTGCTTACTGTATAATTAAGGACTACAAGTTATACTATATGAGCAATTATTGATATATGATTAAGTATGATATAAGCTAAACTGTGGTTATAGATGTAGAATTACACAAGCATATGCTTCTTACTGGAAAAAACGTTGCTTACTGTATAATTAAGCACTACTCATATACAATATGAGATTCTGGGATATTTTGCACAGAATTATTCTATACAACCATTTCTAGTTGTGTAGAATAGAAGCAATGCCAATCCATAGAATAAGAGCAATAATTATATATAATTAGAATTCAGTGTATAATGTCTATGTAATTCTGTATTAGGTAGCGCTCATGGTGAGGGCACCTGAGGTGGCAGAATCTAGGTTGAAAATACATTGTGGATCTGGCAACCAGGATGCAATCTGAACAGGTGTGTTTTGAGTCAGTGGTGGCATGAGAGATTCTGTAGTTCATATATTAGTTCATTCTACCACTGGGGATCCAGCAAAGTGAAGAGGCACATTCAGGATGCACGTCATTGTCACAGGAGGAATTGCATGGGCCACCAGTGGTGGCTAAGCTTGAGCTTGAGCTGGTGCATAGGGTCTAATTGTGGACGAGATACGGGGAGTTCTACCATTGAGCAGCCACTAGGCAAGTACCAAGGTCTTATTCAATGGAGCAACTTGCTTGTGGTTACAATAGTAGAGTTCCATTGGGTATTCAACCTCCATGTCACATGAAACCCAAATCTGTCAACACTGAGACTGAAGACTGAGAGAGAGCCTTCCTTTTGCACTCATGTGTTTATATGCGGCTGACAATGAGAATGTATTATCATGTGAAATTGCTAGTCTCAAAGGCAGCAATTCAAATAAAACAAGGGAAGTCTGTTATCTTAAAAGGGTCTTATCCAGCACAACACTCACAGCACAACACTTTCTGATTGGAGGATGTTTCCGTGTAATAAGGACAATATGTGCAATGTGTTTTGGTTTGTTTGTTTAGATGTTTTAGTGGGTAAGAATGTATTTCCTATCTGCTCATAATCTCCTTTCTACATAATGAAAACAAATCTGTAATGTTCAGAAAAGATCATAGTTTTTTTTTCTTTTGTTCTTATTGCCCAGCAGTAACATATTTTTATATTCAGTTCTCATTTGCTTTTTATTTGAAAAGAACACTTCCTTCCCCTGATGGAACAAAAGGCCCAAGGAGGATTGTGGGATTGCTGGGGGAAAGGAAGATGCAGGCAGCAAATTAGATTTTTTTGTGGAAGAAAAGGGAGAAGGGGGAGGGGGGGTTGGAGAGAGAAAGGGGGTCCTGACTTTGTGCTCAAGTTCCACAAGTTCTGCATGTGATTGTTGTTCTCTCTTTAAAATCCCTAAACAGCTGCATCATTCTCCCAAAGCAACAGAGAAGGAAGCTAACCATTCACAGGATGTATTGTTTTGAGTATTATGTAAACACATACAAATGAGAAGGGAATGTCATTAAGCACATGTGTTGTCGTCTCGTCAATGCAAATGGGAAGTTCCAGTTATAAAGCACTGACTTTGCGGTCCTTCCGTATGACCTCGGCCTTAAAGGCATTGTCCGTTTTCATGCTGCTGCCCATGTCTCATGTCCCGTGTGGCACGCGTGTGTTCCTCAGGAGCTGGGATGCGAGGGCCACCAGGTGGACGCGTGTGGGGTGTGTGGGGGCGACAGCTCGTCCTGTGAGGTAGTCCGCGGGACGTTCTCGCGCTCCATCCTGTCGGTGGGATACCACAAAATCCTGGAGATCCCCCTTGGGGCCCGGGACATCAAGATACAGGAGACCACCAAGAGCCGGAACTACCTGGGTAGGAGGAGCTCAGGAGTGCTCTCCATTTCTTCCCCTGCTTCTTCCTCTCTCCTCTTCCACATCTTTACCACATCTACATCACTGAGTGCATGTTTATGTCAGCACCCAGAGGCCATCCTCAGAACTGGGAGCTGAGCCAACCGTCTATACTCATTGATTCAGTGATATAACTGAGACATTATATTTTCGGTGGACCGTCCAGATAAACCTTGTGCTTTATAGTTGAAATTCAGAGTATCAAAGTGACATTTAAAAGACACTTTGTATGGATAAACAAAACCTTTGACAGGTACAGGTAACTGCCAAATTCACTTTGCAACAAAAACACTTGAGAAAATGAGGGATCTTTAAAGTACTGCGTAGGGTGCAATACTGCGAGTGTCTATCAGGGAGGGGGGAAGGGGTTCCATGGCTGGTACCAGCTGATAGGCCTGGCCCTCCCTTTTCCAATGAGCCCCTGGGTCTCTCCTACGCCGTTTGAGTTTGCCTTTACTTCAAGCAGTTACCTGTATTTGATTGGATGTACAGTTTAAAGCATATGTAAATCTTTTATGTAACTGTTTGTGTCTTGCCTGCTTGGTATATCCAACACTTCCATTTCCCTGGGTTTCCCGATACCTTTAGACTTTAATTATTTTAAAAAAACACCATTATGTTCTGTTTAAGCTGAGCATAAACGAACAAGAGTCGAACAGAATTGACGAGAAATAGAAATGTTAGGCAGCATGTGCAGTAATTGTGAACTCTCTCCGTGAACCTACGTGAATTCTGCTCTGACCCCGTACGTGCACCTCAGCGCTTCTAACCCGAGATGGGAAGTCTGTCATCAACGGCAACTGGGCCATCGAAAGGCCTGGCATCTTCTCTTTGGCTGGGACGCAGCTGACGTACCGCCGACCGAACGAGATCCGGAGCAGAGCAGGGGAGTCCATCAGTGCACCTGGACCCACCACTGACGAGCTGCACGTCTATGTGAGTCACACAGACACAGTCTGATGCTCGGCCATCTTTTCCCAAGGAATGAACTTCCTTGAATTGTCATGTTTCTTCGTAGCAACCTCAGCGATACTGCTGCGCTACTGATGTTTGGCTTTAAATGTTCATATTTATTCCGCTTACAACGGCACTGTGAAATCTACAATGTGTGTGTGATTTAAAAAACAGTCATTTGGCACGCGTTCGATTTGTTGGTGGGCTTTGGCTCCTAACGTCAGAGGGAAAAATTTAGAGATTCTTATTTACACTCTTGGGGAGTAGATCCACGTCCAAAACATCTGTAGCCTAAAGGAAATCGGCATGCGGCTTGTGGTGGGGGGGAACAAATTTAGCAGATTGGACGAGCGTTGGCTTGTCTTTGGAAAAATCCTCGAGGGCCACTAAAGATTTCATTTGTTTTTGACAACTTTTGTTTTCAAGATTTCCGATTTTGTCATTCCTGAATTCCATCATTTCCGATAAACATGTGTATTTTATTGCAACAGCTTCAGGAACATGTACTTTTATACTGAATTGTTGTTCCTCGGTGCCATGCACCTTGATGTACTGTTCTCCACACTAGGTGATCTACCAGCAACCTGATCCCAGTGTGTACTTCCACTACATCCTGCCCAGGAAGGGCATCCACAGCCCCCAGCCTGCCCTGCCCACCCACAAACTTCCTCTGGGTGAGCATGGCACCTGTCAATCATTTAACAAGCCAGGAATAGAACCATATGACAACGTGATCAAGTGTCCTAGTGGAAGCTCACTGCAATGTCAAACTCTGTACTGGAACAGAGGGTGTGAACAAGATCGCTGGATGTGTACTGAAGAAGAGGGTATGAGAGAGCTCACGGGGTGCGTGCTGAAGGAGATGGTGTGACCAAGCTCACAGGGTGCGTGCTGAAGGAGAGAGGGTGTGAACGGGCTCACAGGGAGTGTGTTGAAGGAGAGAGGGTGTGAACGGGCTCACAGGGAGTGTGTTGAAGAAGAGAGGGTGTGAACGGGCTCACAGGGAGTGTGTTGAAGAAGAGAGGGTGTGAACGGGCTCACAGGGAGTGTGTTGAAGAAGAGAGGGTGCAAACGGGCTCACAGGGAGTGTGTTGAAGGACAGAGGGTGTGAACGGGCTCACAGGGAGCATGTTGAAGAAGAGAGGGTGTGAACGGGCTCACAGGGTGCGTGCTGAAGGAGATGGTGTGAGGAAGCTCACGAGGTGTGCGTTGAAGGAGAGGGTGCGAACAGTCTCACAGGGTGCGTGCTGAAGGAAATGGAGTGACCAAGCTCACAGGGAGTGTGTTGAAGAAGAGGGTATGAGCAAGCTCACAAAGTGTGCACTGAAGGAGAGGGTGCAAACAGTCTCACAGGGTGCGTGCTGAAGGAAATGGAGTGACCAAGCTCACAGGGAGTGTGTTGAAGAAGAGGGTATGAGCAAGCTCACAAAGTGTGCACTGAAGGAGAGGGTGCAAACAGGCTCACAGGGTGCGTGCTGAAGGAGAGGGTGTGAATGAGCTCACGGGGAGTGTGTTGAAGGAGAGGGTGTGAACAGCCTCACAGGGTTCCAATTGGTATGGCAGTTTCCAATATGGTAGGCAGGCCCTGTTAGCCTGTATCTTGTATGAAGCACCTTTATTTGTGCACTGAAAGGATTTTATGCATATAACATATAATTACTTTTTAGAGATAAAAAAAAATGTTGCACACATCTGACAGCCTGAAACTTCTGGGGGAAAAGGGTGCAACACAACAGGATGAGATTGACAGATACTTTCAGGTTTTGCACTGGAAAGGATTTGCACTCTTTGCTAGAAAAACCATACATTTGCCAGAGCAGCCTTGAAAAGGAGCAAGCTGTGTTTTTCAGAATTTATATTCAGAAGTATTTTACAGCCTACATCTGCATACTGCAATTGATGAAACCATTATGGAGAATGGGCTGTCCTTACAGTAACCTGACCATGACCTGACCGTTATCTGACCATCCTCACAGGGTGACCTGTTCATCTGACCGGCTGATTTTCTCCTACACCACAGCGCAAGGTGACAGAGCACAGGTCCCGCTGACGCCCATATTCCAAGAGCGAGGAAACTGACCCCGAAACGTTACTGAAACGTTCGCCGGACCGAAGGATCCGCGGAAACGTTAGGGCCCCGTTCGAGAAATTGAACCTCCTGCAGGGAACTAAACCGATTGCACATGGTTGTCTGTCTCTCCCCGAGTCTTATCGCTCGCGTTTTCTCCTCCTCCATCTGCTGTTTCAGTCCCGTGTCCTTCTCTTCTCAGGAGAGACGATGGGGCTGCACTCAGTGGAGGGGGAACGCTTCTCCGACGGGAACGGGAGCCCCATCGGCGGGATCCACCCCAACCAGGTCTTCTCCAACCCCGTCCCCTCGCCCACGGCCGACGGCCCCGGCACCCAGCTCCACGCGGGACGGCCCTCCCCCTTTGGCTGGAGACGAACCGGGAGCACCCTCTGCAGTGCGACCTGCGGGACGGGTGAGGGACACGCTTCGTTCTTCCTCCCGGAGGGAGGCCCGGTGGAGCTTACCAATGAGCTCTAGCGTGCAGCCTCAGGCGATAATTGCGCATGAAAGCTCATCAAGCGTTTAATGGCATTGCTCAACGCAGATAACGAGAAACACTCTCGATTCCCGTCGTTATCGAGCGATAATGAACTCGCGTGAGTCGGGTCCGCAGAGGGATTTCCAGCCTCCAGCGGCGCGGGTGATTAGCGCAGCAACTTTAGCTGTTTACGCCCCGCGACGACGTTAAAATCGACGCATAGAGACGATCTGACTCAAAACTACTTGAGATAATGAATATCAGACATTCGGCGCTTTCAACGTTTTTTTGTTTTTTTTGTCGTTTTTTTTCTAGACAGCAGTTTAACACAAACCCGCTGTCTGCCTTTGGATGTGTCCCTGCCCCATGGATCGCACACAAACAGGGGGGTGGGGGAGGGGTTGAGGAAAGAATCCGTAGATGAAACGTTTTATCGTGGTCCCGTGTCAATACTTCCCCCACCCCCACCCCCGCGGCTGTCCTGTCTGAGAGAGCCCAGTGGCATCCCTCCAGACCCAGCCTGTGAACCCGACACAGTACTCTCAAAGGCACAGACCTGCTTTATTATTATTTTTATATATACAGGCACGCTATGAGAGCTCTTGAGTTACAGTCTTGGGGACAGGAAGTCAAGGGTCCGGCAGAGAGCGATGCTGCTCTTGACTATCCTGTGCTCAGACACGGATCTGGGCAGACTGTGTGTTGCAGGGAACAGGGCTGTAACATTCACAAAAAGCCACAAGTTTGAGTGTAATTTTCAAACCATTGTTCTGCGAGTGCTACTGTAAACTGTCTGTTCTGATTCTATGACATCAGAAGCATATCTGGTCCCGCTGCCTAAGATGTTGTGCTTTAACAACCGAGAATCGGTGAACAGAAAGAGATTGTGTTGCTTTGAAATAATGCCTGCAACATTGTAGATTCATTGGTGACCTAAACGACCTAACGTTTAGTGGCCTAAATGTAAATGGCACACAGGTTTAATCCTGTATTACGGAAGATTGTGGGCAACTTGGGCTCGATGAACTGTGAGCTGTGTGTCTTTATCAGGTTGGATAGAGCTTACCTAGACCAAAAATGGCAAATTCTACTATAGCTCTGTTATCATGTTTAAAGTTCAGCAGTTTTTTTATCGCTTGATTCCACTGGGATGATGTAAAACATTTTATGCTACACTCAATTAGGGTACACTGTTGTTCCTCAGGGTACAAATATCTTCATTGTACCTTCAAAGGTACACATAAGATCCTTCCTTCAGTTTTCCCAGTGAAAAAGGTACAAATTGAGGAAAGATACAGATTTGTACCAAGATAGGGTAATGAATCCGTATTCACACTGGCAGCTATATTGGAATGAAGATGAGGCTTGTACTGCAAGCAACATTATTTTTCTTGCACAAGTATTTTCTTCTGATGAATGATACAATTCCGTACCGTACAGGAGTACTGCCACAGTGACAAGCATTTGTACTTTAATAGGTACAACATGATAGCTTATTTCTGAGAGTGTAGGGGAAAAATAATAGGAAGAGCCTTTGCTCACTGCCGAACTAGAAAATCAAAGCCAAGGCCTCATTTAAGATGAGTCTGCAAGTTGGCGGAAACTGAAAAACTTTGTGTGCCTTCTGACATTTTTGAATGGAAGCTTGCGGTAAACCCTTCATTAAGTCTTGAATAATAAGCAAAACAAAACACAAACAGAAAGCAGAGAACTGGCTAATGGTAAACAAATCAATCCAGAGGATTATAAATTCTGGAAGAGGCTGCAGTTAATTAGAAAAATATTCTACAAAAATCTATAAAACAAAAAAACATTGCAAGTTACATGGGAGGGGATCGGCATGGATGGGAGGGGACATGTAGATTCAAAGCAGACAGTGATTCAGATTCTTCCGGGTCCCCCCCACCCCCTCCCCCCAACACACTCGACTAGGAACAAAGCTCTGGCTAAATTCCCAAATCCAAAAGCCGGTGACCGTCAAAGACCCTGTTTCTCGGCAATGAGGAAATGGGATCAAAACACCAAAGAAGCATTTTAAGGTCTTAACATGCATCAGAGGGTTTCCTCTGAACTAGTTATTAGCCTGCTATCGTTCATGTACATCTCAAAAGGAGGTTTTGTAGTTCTGCCTTCATCAAACACGGCACACTGTGTTGTGCTACCACCTATACTGTTGGTCATCAACCAATGGCTTTGCCAACTGACTAGTTGTCAAATTTTGTTATGACACCTCGAAAGTGGGGTAGGGCAAGCACTCTTAACATACGTAATTACACACGGAGTGCGATAAGCTACCTTAAAGAGACAATATTTCAATGTGGCTGTTGAAATATGTCTAACTAAATGCTAAATACCCTAGCTGTCCTACTGGATAGGATAGAAACTGTTTCTCTCCATCACAGAGTCTGTCTAATTCATCTCACTCGTTTTATGCTTATTCTTTTTTCTTAATGTCTCTGTACATTGTATGAAATTACAACATCCATAATGTGTCATATGCAGACCTGCCAACATTGGAAATACTTATGAATTCCTCTCCAGATGAATTGCTGACTTGGGGGGTAGGGGCAGGTTTGCGTGTTCTCGCACGGCTTATGGGGGGGTGATGTTTCGCACATGGATTTTCATAAGCGAACTTTGATTGGCTCAGGTCCAAATGCCACAACTTCTGTATCATACAGTAACTACGTTTTAATCGAAGCCTCATATCTGCGTACTTGAAAGTGATACCCCGTGTACCTTCACCTCAAAATGGATGCCTGCTACGCAAAATGTGCACATGTTGGCAGGTCTGCATGTGTTCAAATAAAGTTATCTTGTTAGAAACTTCAATAGCTCATGAACAGCTGATTTTCCACACAGGTGGCAGTCAAAGTGAAACGCTCATACATGGTTTATGTCTACTAAAAGAGGTCTCTGTCCAGTCAACACTTTTAGATAAAATATTTTGTTACGTCTCTCCCCTTCTTCCTCTGGTGACACAGGCAGGCGTCAGGGGGTGTTCAGCTGCGTGGAGCAGGAGACCGATGTTCTGGTTCTGAATGACCTGTGTGAGGATGCCCAGAGCCCCGTGCTTCAGGAGGACTGCAACACCCAGCTCTGTCCTGCCTTGTAGGTGACCACACCCTCACGCCCCCTCCTGGTAATTCAGAGTACAACCACAGGCCAATGCACAACGTCTGTAACACGCCGTCCCTATGAAAATCAATTGGACTCCTTATTATGGCAGTAAGTGAGGTTGGTGTGCCAGTAGGGGGCAGTCTTCCCTCTGGACCAAATGAAAACCCAATGCCCCACTGCAGTGATGGGGACACTGTGCCGTAGGAGACTGCGTCTTTCAGATGAGACGTTAAACCGAGGTCCTGACTCACTTTGGTCAAGATCCCATGGCACTTATTGCACAGAGTATGGGGTTCCCTGCAAACATGACATTCCGGTTTAATTGGGTCAATTATTCCCTCCCACTCCACCTCAGCATGGATGAGGAAGTATGCAGACCATCTGCCTATCAGTTTGTAACACTACAACAATGGCTTTTCATTCTTAAGAGCAACCACTTTGCAAATTAAAACATAATCATTGTAATGTAAACATTGTTGTGGTACAGATTTTCTTAGCCAAAGAAAAGTAAAATCATTATGTCATTATTGCCATACTGGTATGCCAAAATATGATGAATTCATGAAATAAAAACCACTTTCTACACATTTCTATTGAATTTTTAAGATCATTTTTTTGTAATTTGAGAAAATATCTAATGTGTTAATTGAATGGGTGTTCTGGGGTGTAAACTCATTTAAAATGAACTGGCGCACATTAGAAGCACTCATAATTTGTTATAACATTGTGTTGTGCCTTCTCCCATTATTGCGGTGGCCCAGGTGGGTAGTTTAAATTGAAACCCTGGAGGAGCAATTGCTGTAAATCTGGGAGGAACTACACAAAGCTGCAGACAATAATCAGCTTCTTATAAACACAGCATGTTTATTACTGAATGCATGCATTACATTTCAAAAGAAGGCCCACTTATCCATCACATTTCATGAGGCTCACCTGGCTGTTGCTCACAGTGTCTCTCCCTGCAGCTGGGACGTGGGCGAGTGGTCCGAGTGCAGCAAGTCGTGCGGGCCCGGGTCCCAGCACAGGCAGGTCCTGTGTCGCCAGCCCCTGGGGAACGGCAGTGACAGCGCAGCAGGGCCCGGGAGCTGTCGGCACCTGGAGCAGCCCGAGACCACCGCCTCCTGCCAGCTGAAGATCTGCAGTGAGTGGCAAGTCCGCTCTGAGTGGACCCCGGTTTGTATTCGGCAGGATCCTCGCAAACAAACGAACACAAGCACGCACATGGGAGTTTTAATATACACAACAGCAGGAGAGTCCCACTTTACACTAATATAGTATATGCCATTTAGCAGACACTTTTATCCAAAGCAACTTACAGTAGTGAATGCATAAATTTTTCAGTATATGTGGTCCCAGTGGAATTGAACCCACAACCTAAGTGTTACAAACACTATGCTCTACCTACTGAGCCACCGAGAACACTGCATAGCTCCAAGACTATCAAACATGGTTATGTGTCTTACAAGTGACCCCCAATGTTCTGTCACAGATGTAACATATAGTGTTGAATTATTCCCTCTGTGTGTTTCTTTGTATGTTTTTAGATTTGTTGCTTTATTTTATATTTGTTCACATGTATTTGTAATATTTTCAACTATAATGTCCACTCCAGGTAATGAATGAGAAAATGGAAACACCAACGTGAAGTCAAGGGTGTTGGGCCACCACGGGTGGTCAGTACATAAGCGCCATCAATCTGCTTGATGAATACTTCCACTAGTAAGTCAATCAATGCAGTTGTAGTTGATGGAAGTGGAAAACGCTGTCCTCAAACGTCATTCCAGAATATCCCTTAAATCCTAGATTGGGTTCTGGTGACTAAGAAGGCCGTGACATATGAATAACATTAGTGTGATGTTCCTCAAACCATTGGGTGATCAGCCTTCCGTCTTAAGAGTATGAGGGTACAAAACCATCAGAACCCTTCACTGTTGCAACACTGTTGAGTTTCCTTTTTCTTGTCCACTATCTGCATCTATGTATTTGAATGCATCTGTAACCCCCACGCCCTCATTCACACACCTCCCTTCTTCAGTGCTCTGTGCCATGTGGGGTGGGGCAGCGCACCCGGGACGTCAAATGCATGGACAACCTGGGGGACGTGGTGATGGATGAGGACTGCAACATGTGGCTGCGTCCTGATGACGTGCAGAACTGTGACATGGGCCCATGCGCCCGCAGCTGGTTCTTCACTCGCTGGAGCGACACGGTGAGGCTGCCATGGGCTCTGGAGGTGCACAGTTCAGCCACCAAAATATTTTATATACTGTATGTTTGATGATAGTTAGTATGGTTTTGACATTGTTGGGGCGTGGTGGGTTGTAGAGACTGTTGCTGTGAATATTGTATGGTTTTGATGTTGTCAGGGCTTGGTGGGTTGTAGAGACTATTGCTGTGAATTTTCTATAGTTCTGATGTTGTCAGCATTTGGTTGGTTGTAGGGAATACTGGTTTGAATATTATATAGTTCTGATGTTGTCAGCACTTGGTGGGTTGTAGGGAATGCTGGTGTGAATATTGTATAGTTTTGATGTCAGGGTTTGGTGGGTTGTGAGGAATGTTGGTGTGAATATTGTATAGTGTTAATGCTGTCAGCACTTGGTTGGTTGTAGGGAATGCCGGTGTGAAGATTGTATAGTTCTGATGTTGTCAGCGCTCTGTATGCTTGTGTCTCTGTCAGTGCTCAGCCGAGTGCGGAGGCGGCAGTCGGAGCAGGGCAGTGACGTGCCTGATGAACCACATCAGCAGTCTTCCTCTGGACAGCTGTGGGGACGAGAGGCCGGAGGACCTGATGCCATGTGACCTTGGGCCATGTCAGCGCAAGCCAGACTGGTACACAGGACCATGGGGGCAGGTCAGAACAGAGCACCAGGCTTGTTAAATCAGCTTCCTACCCCTCAGACACACTATATACACAAGATCGTGCATGTGTTTGTGACGTTCGCACATATTTACGGTTTATATATTATAATTTACTCCATATACTCCAATACGCTGTCCTAACAGTGCCATACACACATTAAGCATCTCCTTCCTGAATTAGGTAGGATATAATAGTAACCATTATTCTTGTTGTCATTATTTGGGGACCAAGCATTACAGGTGCAGCGCACCCTGTTATAATTTCTGGTTTTATTATTATTATTATTATTTCTTCTGTAGATTTTCATAATTTAGAGAAATCGCCTGGTCGTTTTTGACCAAATTTGGCACACATATAGAGGGGTACACCAAACGGAGAATAGCCGAATTTGGCACCGATTGGCCACATGGTGGCACTATAACCCTCGTCTTAAAAAATCACCAAAAATCTGCCCCGTTTGACCTAGAGACGTCATTAGATACCCCTGCCTGCAAAGAACAACTTTGCCATTTGGACCCATAAATTTTGCCATTTATATTTTTTTCATAAACCTTTCAAACCCTACTCTTCCTAGACAGTTTGACCAATTTGCACAAAATGTAACATACTACTTGTACAGATGAATATCATTAAAAATTATATAAATGAAGTTGCTATGTAAAAAACCCTTGTAAGACACCACAGTAAAAAACCCTTGTAAGACAACGCCAGCGCTAAAGTCTTGTTCCAATCAAAACCCACAGTGGCGCAAAAGAGGTCCATACATAAAACATAAAAAATCAAGGTCCCTTTGCAGAGATTTAAAACTTGTTGCAGTGACTAATTCCCTCATTAGGCACATGTATTTGTGCCCAATGGGTTACCACCATCTTCATTGGCTTAATTGTGGCGATGAGTGCTTGGTCCCCGTGATCACTGCTTGCAGCTATGTTTATTAGTAGTTTTATTATTTTATGGCCTTTCCAATGCTGAGGGAACTGTACAATACAGCCCAAAATACAAAGATATGTTTCTGGTTCATTCAAAATACAACAACAATAAATAAAAAATTGCTGTATCTTTCCCATTTTTAAATTTCTGAGTCTCTTTCAGTGTTCCTCAGAGTGTGGGACTGGAGCACAGAGTCGCAGCGTGGCCTGTCTTCTGCACACCAATGGCAGCTTTGAGATAGCCATGCCTTCTGACTGCTCCCACCTTCCCCGCCCCGCCGAGACTCAGCCCTGCCAGATCAAGAGGTGTGGCGCCAAGTGGTACGCCACCGAGTGGAGCGTGGTGAGTTTGTGAGAATGTCAGGTCAACAGCTGTAATGAGATGACACCAAGCATGTTTTAGTACGACCCACTACACAAATTATGCTGGTCAGGTGGACGATAGACAGGATACCTTTAGTCTCATTCAGGGATGGGATATTCCAAGGCTTGTGGGTCCAATACATTCATACCAAGAAGAGGTGATGTGACCTTAATTTAATTTAATAAAATGGCAGCTGGGTGGCTCATCCTAGTAAAGGAGTACACCCGTCAAAATCCTGAATTCCATCGTTTGCAATGATCAAGAATATCACTAAAGCACCATCCAGTAATATGCTGCTATTTTTTCATATTTATGTATGGAATTTGGAGTGAAAAGAAACAGTGGCTGTCTGTGCTCTCCTGAACTGGCTGAGCAGGTTGCAACAATGAGCAACAAACACAATTAATTGGCCATATCAAATTGGGAGCAAAAAGAAAAAGAAAGAACTAACTGGTCTTCAATCAATACCTTGATTAGTTGAATCGGGTGTTTTAGTGCTGGGCAAGAACAAAAGCCTGATAATATTGGACACCTATTCAGCCTAAGCCCTCTTGGGACTTGAGATTTCCACCCCTAATGCAAAATTGGGGTCTCATATTCTGTATATTTAAAGAGATGGTGTTAAGGGAATCCTGTGGGCTAACCAGAATGTTACATTTTAAAACAACAACAAAAAAAAAGTAGCAGTTGACTAACTTGTTCAAAAGATCAATGAGTTCAGAAACACTCCAGTGTGAAAGTGGCGGGTCATTCCATTTATTGAACTGTAGTACAACCTGCGGGTGCTGTATGCAACAGCATGGTGCTACAATGATGGCCAGAAAATGGAAATACTCTCCTACTGTATTGAATGCTCGCAACAGTGCTACATGGCGAATAACCTTTCGATCCACAAAGGTAATCGTCAGGTATAGCCTTTTCATACCTGGGAGCGTTTTATACAGCAGGGATCTCCTTCATCTGCACCAGTCTGCTCCTTAACCCTGGAGTTATTATTTTAGTATGCGAATGGCACGCAATACCTTTAACTTTACTTTACAATGATACACATCAGGAAGGCAATTCAGGTCAAGGTCGAGTCACCTTAACAAAGACAGAAGAGACTCAAAGGGAGACTTGTCTTCTCACCCTTTTCCGCCGCAGTGCTCTCGCTCCTGTGAAGGAGGGTACCAGGTGCGGGAGGTGCGCTGCCTGGCAGACGACCTGACCGAAAGCAACGCCTGTGACCCCTTCCTCATGCCAGAGGACCGCGAGGAATGCAACACGCAGCCCTGTGTCCCAGAAATCGGTAAAGCTAAAGCATTCTTCAGCTGATCACCGGCTCTTTTCCTGATCTCGTGCGCAAACTATGATTGTTCCTATTGTATTAATGCACATCTTGTAAGTCGCTCTGGATAAGAGCTGCTCTGCTAAATGCTTAAAATGTAAAATGTAATGTCTTTTAGTTGCATGATGTTGATTGACTTTCATGATGGTAAGCGGTTTGACTTTTCTGGTGGAACACTAAGGGCCTAATTATCCAATTAGGAAACAAAAATGTTACAAACATTTTTTTTTTTTTTTACACTTAGTGAGCGCATTGTACAAACTGCCAAAATCATCAACAAATTAAGAATAATTTGGTATATAATGTTTTCTCCCCCCCCTCCCCATCTCCCAGATGAGAATTGCCAGGACATGTATTACAACTGCAACATGGTGGTCCAGGCGAGTCTGTGCGTGTACTCGTACTACAGATCTGCCTGCTGCGCTTCCTGCATGCGGGTCAGCTGGAGGAAGGCGGGACTTATCAGGAGGTGACTCCGCCTCCACATGCCCCAGGCAGAAAGACCTGCTTCACGAATACATTCTACCACAGCAGCCGAGGAAATCAGGATGCTTTGTTCTGTAATCGCGTTTGTTTTGTTTGTTTACATTTATCATTTTGTACATACATTTTGTAACGCAAGTCTGATTTAGCAGACAAATCGCACACCCACCCACTAGTGGTGGGCAAATGAGGTGTCATGGCAGCAAAAAATGGGTGGAGCTACAACAGGCTACCAGCAACACTAATCACTCATTTTAACTAATCACTGTGATTTGTTGTGAAGAGCAAATTGATTGGTTCAAACAAGTCCATGATTGACAGTTATTTGTAACTCCACCTATTTTTCCCCACCACTACCTCCCACCCCTCCCATGGGTTTGTGAACTTGCAACTGCGCTCACGGGAATGTCTTCTACATATCATCACTTTACAGAACTGTTCGTTGTTTTTTAACTCTTCACTTACTTTACAACACTGAGTTTAATTGCTTGACCATCATTTATAACCCTGTGAGACCTAAAACTGTGTTTCTGAAATCTTTATAATTTGTGTTGAAAATATGATATTAATTTGCCCCTTTCAAAAAATTCTGTGGGACTTTATTTTGTTTTTTTGTTTTCAACCAAATTTTGTATCTTACAGGACTTCTTTGTGTGATTTTCACAGGTTAAATAAAATGAATTAGTAGTACATGTTTATGTAATATGCAATGTTCCACACAGGCAAAATTGGGAATCTACATAAGGTTGTGACGAAATTGTGACACCCTCTGACTATTTTATTTGAATCCTTCTGGGCAAGCATGCAACACTACAGTATCTATGCTGGTTATGATGACTTCCGCCGCTGTTAAGGACCTGGAACTTGGGCTATGGGCTATGTTATTATCCGTGAAGAAACTACTGAAACCTTAGCTGTTATCACAGGTAGTGAATAAAAAATGGAACAACAGTGATCCAACAGGGAAGGGTTCTGGTGCTTCTATAAGTGTGTGGGGCACATTTTCCTGGCATGGTTTTGGTGCACTCATAATTGTACTAAATGGTCAACTTCACCTCATTTTGGACCGGCAGTGCAGTGTAACGGTTCGGGAACTGAGAACAAAGTCTTGAGTTTGAGAAAACAACCAGTCTAAATGGAAACAGTTGTGTTTCACACCAAGCTCACCCCGCACCTTGGCAACACAGAAAAGTCCTACCATTCTCATGTGCGAATAATTAAGCCATCCTAGACCGCAACACACAGGGCTTGCTCAATCATGTAACACCACTTTTCCCAAGACAAATGCTGTTCGGGAAGCGCCTAGCTTGGTGGCAATTTTGTGCACAAGTGAAAGCAAATTGTTGGTAGCGATCCAAGGTAAATCCGCTGTGATATTCCAATGGAAATGTACGTAATTAGCTCTGGAGTCAGGTCTGGCACACCACCTCAATTCAGGATGGGGTGATGTGCCAGCCCTCATTCCGCAGTAACCAGGAACACAGTACACTCACTAACAATTTTCAAAAATCATACTGTGTGCTCTTGGCTTTAACCAGTTCGCCTGCCAGTTAGCTAACTTCATAAATCACTTTCTTAATTGCACTGTAGATATACTGATAACTGCCAAAATAAAGAAAACACCAACATAAAGTGTCTTAATAGGGCATTGGACCACCACAAGCCACCAGAACAGCTTCAGTGTGCCTTGGCATAGATTCTGCAAGTGTCTGGAACTCTATTGGAGGGATGCAACACCATTCTTCCATGAGAAATGCCATCATTTGGTGCTTTGTTGATGGCGGTGGAAAACTCTGTCTTAGGCACCACTCCAGAGTTCAATTGGGTTCAGCTCTGGTGACTGAAACGGCCATGGCATATGGTTTACATTGTTTCATGCTCATCCAACCATTCAGTGACCACTCGTGCACTGTGGGTGGGGGCATTGTCATCCTGGAAGAGACCACTCCTATCAGGATAGAAATGCTTCACCGTAGGATTAAGGTGATCACACAGAATGACTTTGTATGGTTTGCCGTCTAAGGGGTGGACCTAAACCATGTCAGGAATTTGCACCCCACACTACAAGCTGCCAGAACCCTTCATTTACTCGTGTTTCCTTTATTTTGGAAGTTACCTGTAGCTATGTGATGTTGCTTACAGAAAATGGTGGTATAATATGTTATTTTGTTCATTAATTTCCCTCTGGAGGTGGGACTATAAACATTACTCTCAATTATTTCTACCCTTCATAAATATGAGCAAAGGTTGCATAAAAGAAAACAATACTGGTAATGAGCTAGATTGTATGCTCCAAAAAAGTGAAAATTATATTATTTTATACTAATACATTGCTCAGAGAAAATAATTTGGGTAAAGTCATATTTTTGGCCCAAACAGATATGCCACAATTATTCACACCCCTAATTAAATAAAATCCAACAAAAATACATCTGCTTTAACATGCTACAAGTTCATCTCAATCTTAGGGAACGGTATTGTAGCCTCCCATGGCTTCTTGTTTTACTGTGGTTTAACCCATTAAGACCTAAAATGCCTGCTAAAAACGCCTATTAAAACCTAAGCAATTATTCTACACAACCTCTTAAAACCTGAGGGTTTTCTGGAAAAAATTTCTAAAAAAAAGCCGACACCAATGTGCACTTCATTTCCCCCACGTCTATTTCAGCGAATCACAGCGCATTTCATTAATCGCAAAATCGATGCGACCTAAACGTCACTCCAGGTCTTAATGGGTTAAAATAAATAGGTAACACACATGTAACATCTATTTGTCATCCATCACCATAAGGAAAGGCAAAGAAATCTCAGAAGAAACAAGACAAAGGGTTGCCGACCTTCACAAGTCAAGATGGTTACAAACAAATACAAAATAAATAAAGATACCACTTTCCACTTTTGGGTCAGTAATTAAGAAGAAACCACTGGAACAGTACAAAACTGGGTTGATTCTTGGGGACACGTCTCCAAACCTACCAGCAGACGCCACCACCATGCCAATAGGCTTTTGGAAGGGTTGCCAGAAAAAAAGCCTGTTAACAAGGGCAATCAACAAAAATAAGAGTAAGGAGTTCACTAAATGGCATTGGCAGTGTAGTATAATGGTTAGGGAGTTGGGCTTGTAACTCAGAGATTGCAGGTTCAATTCCCAGGTGGGGCACTGCTGTTATACCCTTGAGCAAGGTACTTAACCTGAATTGCTTCAGTAAAATATCCAGCTGTATAAATGGATTGTATGTAAAGAAATGTAAACTGTGCAAGTCGCTCTGGATAAAAGCGTCTGCTAAATGCCTAAAATGTAAAATGTAAATGTAAAAATGCATTGGAACCGGGTTTTATGGTCAGATGAGACCAAAATATAGCTTTTTGGCTATGGGTTTGGCTTCAAAGGAAGGATGCTTATATTGAAAAGAACATCACACCTATGGTGAAATACGGTATAGGATCTTTGATGTTATGGGATTGTTTTGCATGTACTAGTCCTGGGGCTCTTGTTAAGGTCAATGGAATCATGATATCCAGAAATACCAGATTTGGCCAAAAACCTGGTTCCCAAGCTGAAACCTGGCCGCAAATGGATCTTTGAGCAAGACAATGATCTCCAGCATACCTGAAATTCAACAAAGAAATGGTTAACCAACCACAAAATTAGTGTTCGCAATAGCTAACTCAGTCTTCAGCCTTAACCCAATTGAAAACGTGTGGTTTGTAGAGGGCAGTCCACAAAGACAGACTGAAGGATCTTTAAAGATTCTGTATTGAGGAATGATCAAAGATCACCCCCAAGATCTTCACCAATCTCATAAAACACTATAGAACATATAGTGTTATCCTTGTGAGGGGAGGGTGCACAAAGTACTGAAAACACAGGTGTGAATAAAGATACATCATTTTTTTGAGTGTACAATATAGCTCATTACCTGTATTGTTTATTTTATACAGCCCTTTGCTCATCTTTATCAAGGGAGTGAATCATTTTGGAGGGTTCTATAAGTCTAAGTGGAAGATCTGAGGTTTTACAATCAGGTATTCACACAAGACAAATACAATCATGCACACATCAATAAATCATGAAAGACCGAACATCCACACAGCTCTTCAGAATATTATCTTATCTTTTTTTACTACGCCATTAAAAGCAGACCTCAGTGAAAAGGGCATTTTGTTTATCACGTATTCAACTGGAGCACAGAGTGGCTGACCAATAAGAGCACGGCCTAAGACGCTGACTCACCCATTCCAGTGACACAACTTGGAAATGATTGGATTCTGACTGCCTTTTTTTCTTTTTTTTAATCAAGTCTCTGTTATTGAGACTGGGTTTAACACAAGCTTGTTAAGACACAGTCCCAGCATAGTCCTGGCTGTGGTTTCCTTGACATTCATTTCTCAGTGTGCTCTGTGAAACACCATGCCCTCACTTCACCAATAAATGAATACAAGCTGCTGCCATTTGTGTTTGTTTATCTTTTTTTATAGAGATATATATATTTATGTATATATATATTATGACAGCATTTCGAGACAGGTTTGGGAGTCGAGGAACCCACCACAAACATATGTTGCACGAGACGGACAGTTTGCAACAGGCTTTAAGAAAGAGAGAAAAAAAAAAAAAGTATAATGTTCACATTTCCATTGTCTGGAAACATTCAAGCTTCAGGTTTCAGCTCCCCAAATACAAGCAGTGTAATCCAAGAAACAAGCATAACTCCAAAATATTTGTAGTTTTCTAACTTTGTTTTTATCAAGTTAAAATAAAATCTGTTTGTTTTACATATCAAGCGTCGTACCGACAATCATTAATTATGAATACTGTCATAGTTTTACAAAGCCACATAAATAAAATAGGATACAATACAGTATATAAAATACAAAAAAACAATATACTTTTTATATATGACAATTACCAGAGGTGAACCTAGAAAAAATATTTTTGTTGTTTTTTGTTTTTCTTAGACACTAGCAACAATGAAGTTTACCCCTGAGATTCCAAAAAAAGTCCAATCTTGTATGCTAGGTTAGAACAACTGCTACAATGCATCTGTGTACACTGTGCTGTGAAGAGCTTCAAGGCACGTCAGATCGGGAGGCAGCGCAACCATGGCATTGCACCACGCTGTTGTAGTGTTGGGAAAAGTATGGACAAACGAGGAAGAGGAACGCAAATGAACATCGCACCGGTAAGGGGGCCAAAAAAACTGAAAGGTCCTGAAAAATAACCTTTGATACGGTTAGGCAGTGTAACAGAGACGGAGAATTAAGTCATTTAAGGCTGGTTTTGGACGTTTGTCAAGAAAGAATCTACATAATAAAGGACACTGGGGGAAAATGTGGAAGACCTGATCAGTTTGTCTGGCTTGACCTGTTTGTATTCAATTCCCTCCCCCCCAACAGAAGATGCTCATTTGCAATACATGTGTACATATACACACGTAATATATACAATGTTATGTCTATTAAATTAAAACAAGGGTTTCTCGAAAGTTATACACAATATATAAATGTATGGTACAAGAATATACATTGACTCTTGTCACACATGATCAAAAGGACATCCAAGCATTCGAGGCAACACCTTTGGCTTTACGGTTAGTTCACATACGAACAAAAGAAAAGTAAACAATAGTACAAAATATATATCAAAAAAACAAACCGCTAAAATGGTGGAAAACGGAACAATGCCAACCAATGGTCAATTTAAAATGTTCTCTGTAAAAAGCTTATTCAAGTTTTCGTTTCTATAGTTTTTAGCACGCTCGTCTCTGTAAAAGGCTGGATTTCAACGAAGGGGCGGGAGAGGAGACCGAGTGTTAAAGAGGGAACTCCCCCTCCCCTCCCCCCAAAAAATGAAACCAAACAATCGAAACAGGGTCAATTTTCAAGTTTGCCATTCCATGTGTGCAAGTCGATGGAAAACTCTAACGCTTGTAAGACTGAAACAAGACGGAGAAGCTGAAGGACTGATCCCGATCTCCAGTCTTCATTATCGGGGAGTGGGGGGGACAAATGATCCCAGCTTCCAGCAAGAGGGATCCCTAAAGTCCTGAACCCATTTACCCGGCGCTCCGCCCCGCCCCGCCCGGCCGCGTCACTCGCTGTCCGTCTCCGGCTCGGTGTCGGACCACTGGACGGGCGCCAGCAGACCGCGGCGCTGGGCGTACTCGATGACAGCCGTGTAGCAGAAGTAGTACTGGTCCCAGGTCTGGATGCTGAAGGCCCGCTGCGCTCGCATGCGGCGCACCGTCTGCTTCACGTCCACTGTCCCGATGTCCTCCAGCCGGGACAGACAAATGTCCAGAGTGCAAAAGGTGCCTGGGGACAGGAGGGGGAATGATGAGGGTGGAGACGCTTAAAAACAAGCAAATACCAGAGACCGTTACGAATGAGGCCAGCTGAATGGAACTCATTTATGTATTTAATGCCCTGTGTATCTATCAATCTGTCAAACAATAAAATGATCTTTATTTTGTACGGGGAGATTTACAATCTCACAGTGCTTCACAGTGGACATTTCCAAGAGGGAATAATAAAAATTTGAACCAATGTGAGAAAAACTGAAATGTAGGGAAAAAATGGAAAATGAACAGAAAAATCAGGGTGGAACTCCTGGATCACGTAGACTCGAACATAAAGCTTTTAAAATGACGTAAAAAAATAATCATGAAATAAAATCTTGACAGCGATGGCAGCATGCCCACCTGTCCTTCCGATGCCCGCGCTGCAGTGAACCACCACCGGGGGGCCCCCTGGAGGCCCGGACCAGTCGCTGCGGATGGCGCGGAACGCGGCCTCCTGGTGCTGCTTCACCTGGGCCCTGAAGTCCAGCATGGCCGAGGCCGACTTGGGCACGCCGAAATCAGGCCAGCTCATGTACAGGTAGTGGGCCACGTCCCGCCGCGCCCCCGTCTGCTCGTCAGCCAGGGAAGAGGACAGTCAGAAGAGCACAGACATTTTACTGCCAAGTTCAAACAGAATAATAATAATCCCTTACTCCAATAATAGCACCAATCAAACTATATATAAAATTTGAGCTGTGGCACACATGGATCCTGGTCAGAGACAAAGGAGGAGACTGATTGTCTAGAGACTATTTAATATAATATAATAATATACGCTATTTAGCAGACGCTTTTATCCAAAGCGATTACAGTAGTGAATGCATACATTTTTCTGTATTTTCAGCCCCAATGGGAATTGAACCCACAACCTAAGCATTGTCAGCACCATGCTCTACCTGCTGAGCCACAGGGAACCACAGAGAATATGGAGCCAGTTACCACGATGGCCCCCCTACAGGTCTGCCAGGAGATGAGCCAGGGGAGGTGCCACAACAAGCATATGACCGATCCGCAGGGAACAATACTGACTGTGCCAGGGTGCATCATGGTGGCGCCACCTCTGCCGGCCACATCGGGAAGGGAGGCATCGACCACGGGACGCCCCTTACCCGCTCGGCCACTCGGATGCAGGGGGCGTCTACCACAGGACACACCCCTCGCCCACTTGGCCAATCAGCGGTGGTCACCACGGGACACTGGGGAGTGACACGGGACACACCAGCGAAGGAGCGAGACCCATGTGTGTTGGCGGTAACTTTGACGTTTTGGCTTAAAAGGGTAACCAAATATATACTAATTTGTCACTGAACGGAGGGTTACCTAGCCAACAACAGCGCGCAAATCGATAAGTACCAGTTCTAATTATAGATTTGGATACGGACTGCCGGTTGCTGCTTCCTTCAAGTCTCGTCTGAGACTTAAGATAAAAAAGCGTAACATAAAAAATCGTAAATAAATGTATAAAAAGTTTTTTTATAAATAAAGAAATACTGGATACCCCTGCTAAGGTCACTACAGAGCTGCCAATTCCCATTACACTCTTTGTTTTCACTCCTGGGGAGAAAAGGCTATTTAAGTCCAAGTCTGAGTGGAAACATTTACACAAATTGAACCCAATATTAACCCAAGCACTTAAAAAGGCTATTTCTGCCTGTTTTGCACTACTCTTAAATAAAGGCTTATAACGTTGTAGTACTACACTGCAGAGACATGGTTGATGGCTGGATCTGAAGGGAACAGGAGTCAGGTTTCAAACCCATGAGCTTTTTTTATTGCACTGAGCTGGAGGAAGAGCTGATCGGGCTCAAAGCGGTGTTGTTAGCTGTAGGCCAGTCGAGTGAAAGCTGAGCGCGAAACTGCGGCGGGTTTGTCGGATATAATTTTATGCATTATGGATTTGTGATTCATAAAGAGTGAGCCATAATTCTTTGGCCGGTATCGGAATGTCAAGCCACGAGGGGGCCGGGGATAAAAAGGTTTTAATGCGCTGCCCACGCTATCTGATCCAAACACAGCCTGTTTCCTACGGCTGCAATAACAAACACCGCCGTGGCATCCGATATATCACTGGAAACAAGGCACAAAAACAAGGCCTAAAAGAGCCTGTTATGAATGAAAGTCTTGTATATAAAACACTGTTACAGAAAGGACACACTTCGGACAAGGGCTACTCAACCGGTCTGGTCCGGTATCCGCAGGCTCTCGTCCAGACAGGCACTTTCAAATAACCATCGTCCTTATTGAGGCTATTTAACTCCCCTTCCCTGTGCGAGGAGCGTTACTGGTTTTATAGAAGTTTGGAAGCCCTCCTGGACAGCCCAGATGCCACGCACAAGCAGTAACATTGACTGTTGGGGCTTTGAGGAGATTCCTTGAAAATGTTTTTCATATGCCTCAAATGGGTCCCCGATTCTGAACTGTAATCACAACCTGTTCTGAGATCAGTGTTGTGGACAGGCTCCAGAATGCCATAGTGAACGACACCTTTCCATTATCAAAACTCTGGGTCAGTCAACGATATGCTTCCCGATACGGCACCCTCTATTGCTCTACATCCCCATCTAGTGGTAAGCCGAGGAGCTGCATCATTCATTTGTTTTTAGTACATTTTATCACACCTGTTTGTGGCGTTCGCCCTCTCACTGTGACAAATTGGTAGTTGGTCTGGATTGCATATCTTCACTGTCGCCACTCACCTCAGTGTTATAGACCTCCAGGTGAGAGATCTTGAAGTCCTGGAACATCTCGATGTGGACGTTCCTGACCAGGAAGTGTCGGTGGTCCTCGGTGCGGCCCGCCTCCAGTGGCCAGTATTGGCCGCACTTGACCCGGCCGCGCTCCACCACCCTGAAAGCGCAGAGGGCAACCGACCTTTTCACTCAGCCTCCGCCCCAATCGACAAGAGCTATTCCTGCTGCCGCAGCAAGCGCGGCGGCGCTGTCTAACGCTCCCGTTCTCATCAGTTTCAGAGCTTACAGCGAACCGAAGCACCTTCCTGCTGTCACGGACGATGGAAAAGCAGCGCTTCATCCGATCGTCACTTAAATGCATTCACAAGTAACGTCGCCGTCATAGGCTTTGCACACAAAGCAGTTAAACAAACAAAAAACAGCAAGAGCAACTCTTTACCTTGTTGTCATGACGATAATTAAAACCCCTTGTTCCCACACCATGCGCCAGAAATCGCCAAATGTTTTCGGCAAAGGCCCTAAAACAGAAACCACCAAGTGTCATAAAATGGCAGCATAAAAGAGTGCGGGCAGGATTTCCTGCCACGGGTTTTACCTCCTTAATGGTATACTCGGCCTCTTTAATCATTTTCCTATGACCGTTTGAACAAACACTGCTTTCAAACAACATTGGATTGAGATCAAGATGGCTTATGACGGAATGGAGGCGTGCTCATTTTCCTTTTCAAAAAATATGAATTGCATTACATCGTTTCTTTGCTTAGCAGAAATGGTTATCCAGGGACTCTTAGAGGTCCGTTCATATTCAAGTCATTCGGGGTGGGTGCCTTGCTCAAATGTCACACTTTGGATTCAAACCTACGACCTTGTGGTGCAAGCCTGGTTCCCTAACCACCCGATTATAAAACGCAACTCACCCTGAGTGGCAATGTAGGTGTTGCTTCTCTTGTACCCATCCATGAAACTTGCATTGATATAATCCGACGTCTGCAATGATACAAATGGACAACAACAGAGCCATCAGGCAATCGGATTACAAAGGGAAATAAATACAGACGTGCACACCGTACAATATCTAGAGCAATGCAGAGGCTTCACTTTTAAAAGAGGCTGTCCTGCCCTCTAGTGGCTTGCTGGCTTGCTTGCATACGGTGTGACACCGTTAATATCCCCATGGTTAAGGGAGGATCAAAAAGGATTCCCACCCACACTGCCTCTGCTTGCAATGACATTTATTAAAGGGGGGGGGACATTGTTTACGACAATAAACAAAATCAGAAACCTGAAAATGAATTCCATGAAATGCTCCACACTCAAGTATCGTCAATCCCCCAGAAATGAACGCTAAGCATACGACCTGCTTCGCCTTCGCTTCGCATTTACTGCACTGATACAATTAGTATAAATTGGAATCATTTTAAATGGTCAATTCCATTCGCACAAGTCAAGGATTGACTCTTAACAATTAGTATAGATCGCTTATATAATATAACGTGATGAAGATCATCATCGTCATCACTGGTACCTCGTCCTCGTCGTCTTGCAGCGTGCTCAGCTTCACCGAAGACTGGTCCAGGCAGAGAACGTCGCTGTACCTGTTCTTCATCTGATTGCAGGGCTTCCTGGAAAAGACACACGCAAACACGTGGTTCTGTGTGGCTCAGTAGGTAGAGCATGGCGTTGGCAATGCATAGGTTGTGGGTTCGATTCCCATTGGGACCACATATACTGAAAAATGTATGCATTCATTACTGTAAGTCGCTTTGGATAAAAGCGTCTGCTAAATGGCATATATTACACAGATCCCGTCTCACACCAGCGGAAAAAAAACTAGTATTGGAGAGGGATTACTGGATTAGCTCACTCGCCATGCTCTAACTGGTAGGACTGTGGGGGCTTCCCCTAACACCTGCCCCAGCACGTCCTTTCTGCCTGTCACAGATCCTCCCTGGTATCATGGCACGTACTCCACACATCCATAAGTAAACACTGGGGCCGGGGAAAAGATATCCTGTACAGGCATGATGCTCACACAGTGAGTTCATTAACTGCACCACAAAGAGTAACATTTTAAATGGGTAAGTCTCCCCCACCCCACCCCCAGCACCCAGTGGCTATGCTGTGAATCACTTAGTCGTGGGTCTAATTTCCTCTGAACCACTAATTTCCTTCTAAGAACCACTGTGCCTCTGTCCTCCCTCCCTCCCTCCCTGAGAAGCTCTTACTTGGAGTAGTGGAAGGTTCCACAGGGCGGCTCCTTGCGGATCTCCTCGTACTCCTGGTAGATGCCCTTCTTCCTCCTCCTCTTCACGTGCTGCACCAGCTCCTTGACGGCCATGCCGCCGGGCTCCCGCGCGTGCACCGACGGCTCCAGCCCCTCGCCGGGCGACGAGGAGAGGGCGGGGCTGTGACCGTCGCCCGGGCGCACTGACTTCTCCGGCAACGGAGGCACCTTCTTCTTCTTCCTCCTCCTCCTCCTCCTCCTCCTCCTCCACCCCTTCCTCCTCCTGCCCCCTTCCTCCCCACCGCCCCGCCCCGCCAGCTCCGTGGCCCCTCCCCCTCCCTCTCCTCGCTCGTGGCGCAGCGGTGTGTCCGGGGGCGTGTCCGACCGGGGAGGGGGCCGAGCTCCCTCCCTCCCGTTGGGGCTCCCGCCCTTCCTCACGCCCGCCACCGGCCCAGTGTCCCCGCCCGCGGTCCTACCCCTCGCGCGGATCAGCGCCGACCCGTTCGAGTTCTGATGGAGGGGCTCTGCGCTAGTCCTGACCCGCCGGTTGTACTGATTGCGCAGGTTGGCGTTGGCGTTGGCGGCAGCCGCGGTCGGAGTTGAGCGCGTCTCCGGGCGCGGTGGTGGCGGGGGTGGGGGTTGGGGTGGTGCTCTGCCCCTGGGAGGAGGAGGAGCAGAGCAGGGTGCTGATGCAGTCGCCCCCGGGGCTCTCTCTCGCAGGGCCGCTGGGGCAGGAGGTGACGCAGGCCTGGATCCAGGACACGTGGCTGTACTGGGAGGAGCCACCCAGGTGCTCCGGCAGGGACTCTGTGGGGATGTGGCAGGCCAGCTCGTGGGCTTTCACTGTGCATACCTGGCCAGCTCGTGGGCTTTCACTGTGCATACCTGAGGAACACACACACACACACACGCGCAGACAGAGACAGAGACACACACACACACACACACACACACACAAACACACACACACACACACACACACATGCACAAACACACACATGGGGTTACGCACTGCCTCTGCTGAGAAACACATCTCTACTGCCCTGCAGTGTACACATGCCACTGAAGACTTCCACTAACACTGGACCTATAAGGACTACAGGTGACTAATCTATCATCTAACCTGTGGGGGAAGAGGGAATTAAATCAGAAGGAAATATGCACATGGGATTTTACATGAGTGACACATATAAGCTGTCAGCCAGAACAGCCAATTTTGGGAGTTTGGGAACACTAAACCAGCCCCTACTGCTGAAATGGGGAAAATAAAAGAAATGAAGACTACAGTCACCTGGCTCTCACAGATTCTTGGTGCTAATGATAGAGGGAGGGGAATGATAAGGAGAAGAAGAATCACTCCAGTAGTCATTACAATGAATAGATATAAAGGGCCTCCCTCCCAACCACTCCTAATGAGAGTGAAGCAAAACAGGGGCTGGAACAGGAAATGGTCAATGATGCTCCTGCAATGCTGAAGGCTTGACATCTATATAATGATCACAGTATCAATCAGGAGAGAGAGAGGTGTGGAGAGGAGAGGAGAGAGAGAGAGGTGGAGATAGAGAGATAGAGAGAGATGGAGATAGAGAGAGAGAGAGTGGAGATAGAGAATGGAGATAGAGAGAGAGGTGGAGATAGAGAGAGAGAGGTGGAGATAGAGATAGAGAGAGGTGGAGATAGAGATAGAGAGGGAGAGAGGTGGAGATAGAGAGAATGGAGATAGAGAAAGAGGTGGAGATAGAGAGGTGGAAATAGAAAGAGAGAGAGAGAGAGAGAGAGATAGAGAGAGCGAGGTGGAGAGAGGGAGAGAGAGAGACAGAGAGACAGAGAGAGAGGTGGAGAGAGAGACAGAGAGAGAGAGGGAGAGGGAGAGGGAGGTGGTTGTGGGGGATATGGAGTCAGATGTTAAATGTGACAGTGAGAATAAAGAGCTCTGTTGTGAGCGTACCCTCTCCCTCAGCTTCTCCCGCACGAAGAGGCGCAGGACGGCGAAGGGAGCGCGGAACCACAGCGGGGACGACACGATGAACACGCACTTGAGCCGCGCAGGAAACGCACCCTGTATGGGGGGGAGAGGATGCAGTCACAACTCTACCCCACACTTTTCAGCAGATAGAGCATGGCGCTGACAACACTTAGGTTGTTGGTTCGATTCCCAATGAGGCCACATATACTTAAAAATGTATGCATTCATTACTGTAAGTCGCTTTGGATAAAAGCATCCGCTAAATGGCATATGTTCTATTATATTAAAAGAGGAGCCAGCCAGCAGCCCGCTGTTTGATGCCTCTTAAGAGTGGAGGACTCTGTGTCCAGGTGGGAGAGAGCTATTGCCGGCCCCACACCTTCAGCAGGTTGAGAATCTTCACGCACAGCTCGTAGTCAAAGTTCCCGTACGTGGAGTTGGTCATGTCATAGATGAAGACAAGGCCGTCCCGCTGCGTCTGGGCACTGGGAGAAAGGGGAGAGGATCACACTGGTGTAAACACGGGGACACCAGGTAACTCAGAGTGAAGTCCTTCAACTAACCATACAAATGATATTCAACCATCAGCCACCTCGAACCAACATGAAACGCTAAACCCTCCCATGTCAGACTAAAAAATAAAATATAATGTTCTTCTTGCTTTGCATCATGCTGTACTGACCGCAAATTAAAAGTTCCAACACGGCGACTAACGTCCGTTTGGAACATGGTTTGAGGTAAATACCTTGTATTAAATACCTTGTATCTTACCTTGTATTAATGCACATCTTGTAAGTCACTCTGGATAAGAGCGTCTGCTAAATGCTTAAAATGTCAAATGTAAAAATGTAAATAAGCAGGCTCCCTCTCCGGGGGCTTACCTCTCGATGGCTTTGTCCAGCTGGTAGATGATGGCCTGCAGCACGGCCTTATGGGTAGTGGCGTGAGGACTGTGGAGCCGGGCGGTGAACAGCGCCAGAGCCGCTCCCTTGCCGTCTCGCCGGGGCTGCAACACAACACAGAAAGGGCCCAGACCGAAGGGCACTTAAAAAGCAACAAAGGGTTTTTTATTAACATAAACCGAAGGGAAAGCATTGCATATATTCATTGGCTTTAGAAAGGTCACCGCTGCTGAATTGTACTTAATTTGTTTATTTCTCAGGGACAAGTACAATGGCGAAGCAGTACCCAATATATTGTACAGGAGTTTAGATCCAGAACTGATTTACAACATCGGTCCCTTGCGATCCTATCGCTTCTGCGATGTGGGCAGCCCAGACAGAATAACAGATTGCACACATTGAAACAGAATGACTCAATCCTGGAGGAATAGAAAATATGCATAACGACAGCCAGCGCGGCATAGATGAGGGCCTGCACGGGTTCGAAAATAACACCCGACCTGGACCCGACCAGAATACCTCCCAACTGAACCAGAGGTTCATAATTCCTAACCGGAGTCCGAGGGCACAATGAATGAACAAACAGCATTTCAGAAGCATCCGGTGCCCTTTTTCTTCATCGTGAATGAACTTGTGCATTGTGAAAAAATGCATTGTTGTCCACACACAATCGCACAGCATCCAGTCATTTTCTCTTGGTTATTGCCCTTTTTACACAACTGGAAAATATTAGGCCAGTAAAAAATGATTTATATTGTATTTGTATTGTCTTCTCCAACATCTATGTGTAGGCTTATTCACTTTTAAAAGCCCTACTAGAAACAATGAAAATTAGCATTTTTTTTTCAAATGTTTTGATGCAGGGCATCAGCGTTTTGTTAATGCAATGTGTCTATGCTTTTTGTATCTGTCCCTACTCAAATAAACATTAAATGAATAAAAACACAATTTTGTCCATGTTTGCCATTAAACCAGTTTGCCATGGTACTGATTAACTACCAGAACTCAACTGAGAAGACATGGCCCGCCCCAAACCCGATTCCGTGTCAGGAAATAAAACTCGACCCACGGCTTCGGTTCCTGTCAGTTTCGGGTCAGGTAATCAGGCCTTAGCAGACAGCATAAACATTCGGACAGGTATGTTAACCACTTACCAGGACCGTGAACTTCCCGCTCAATAACTCGGACCGTAGTGGCTCCTCGTCAGGGTTGATGTTGTAAATTCCTTCCTTTATTCTGGTGTTCTGATTGTGAGAGAACAGAGAGAAAGGGCAGGGGATAGGTTGCAGTGAAATGCAGGGTAAAGAGTTGGGCTCTTAACCTTCCACTTAATTTCTTACTTATATCAATGCAAGTACTTCAATGTGATGAAACCAGTTGGACAATTCAATGCTGTGTTCAAAAAATTGCTGTTAAGTGTGTTAAAATTATAGGTGAGTACATTTTTCATCAGCAGTCTACTTTAAATAAACTTTGAAAAAGGCAAGCCAAAGAAAGATGAGCAAACAAACTATAGCTTAAAGAATGCGCACGCGCATGCACACAAATGTACAGCCTTTGATTTGATATCATGTTGACGTAAGCAAATGTTTATCAAAAATGATGTGGTTGCACTCATCAATACAATGAATTCATTGGCTCTCACATAGTCTGTCAGATTGATATACATTCAAATGCTGCATATTTGTGCAGCATTTTCAACAAGATCAATCTGATATCAACTCAAATGCTACACATATATACATGCTACAATATAATAAGACTTTAAGAACCCCAGCATTTACATAAACTGATTCAAAAACTTTACATTTCTCTTAACTCTGTTAATGCTGCATTTGTTTTCATGATGCTTCCACTTTCAGTTTGATGCAACACTGTGAGAATACACACAGCCCTGGCATGAAAACAGGTTAGATATAACACAATGTGGTAGTTGTACATGTCTTGCCATCTTCTTGTGAGTGCCTTCAACAAATGCAGTAAATCAAACCAATGTTAACATAATAACAAAACTGTCCCTCGGCAAGCTTGCTAGGAGAAAAACCAAGCAGTTCAAGTATAATGTACAAGTATAATACACCAAGAGTACATGACTGTACCAAGAATACTTGACCTCCTGGTTGGGCCCTATTGCCACAAAAAAACACATTTTGCTTCCAAGCCCATGATGACATAATGCAAGCAATATCAGCGACCCAGGGAGGGAGAGAGGGTGGGAAGGAGAGAGGGAGAGGGGGTGGGGGATGCAGAAGTTTACCTTGTAAGCCTGAAAGAGGTCGATGGCTCTGGAGACGTCAAACTTGCGGGCCATGAGGAATTTGACCGCTGTGCTCTGGGATACAAGCACTACGCTGTGCTGCTCCCTGTTCCTCAACTCCATCAGGAACTCCTCCACAGCCTAACCCAACACACAGACATACACATTTATTAAGGACAACAACAACAATAATAATCTCCTCTGATTGTGGGGAGAAAATGATATTCTTGAATTGTGTGCAGGCTAACAGGGCAATCTTTGCCTTCACTGTGTTATTCATTGTGCTCTCCTCAACACCCTGTTTTTTTCCCCCACGATCACATCAGAGAAAATACCTTCCAAGCCTGTTTGGTTGCAACCGGAGCTCAGAACAGTGAAAGCCTGAGATGGGAAGGACAGAGCGTCCTACACGATCAGAGAGGGAGACGGGAGCTGCAGCAGACCCGGGCATCAGGATCAAGTGGAATTGCTTCCCCGCTGCGAATGTACAACACTGAAGGGACGCTTCCACAATCATAATCTGATACGCTGTTCCTGAGGTTTAAAATAGCAGGTAGGCCTGTATGTTACACAAGTGTGGTGGATACTTTGAGAAGGGAGGCGTGCCAGCCAGAAATTGACGTAATCAATTCAAGACATGAGAGAACTTAGCCCAGCTATTTTAAAGGCGGGGAATGGAATACCAAATGATGACACTGTGTATGTTTTAGTTTTTTTTGAGCACCCATTTATGTTGCCAAAAATGCTATTAGATAAGATCCAATCAACTAAGCTAAGAACAACACTCATTTAATGCCAATTGTTGAAACTCAATTAAGAAAAAGTCTGATAAGAACTGAAAGAATTCCTGGAGAATACAGAAGGGACTCCTGCATTTGTGCTGGGGTTCCGGCAAGTCGACACACGCTGTTCCCCCCTTGCGAGTGAAAGGAGAGCCTGTTAAGGTGAGAAGTCGTTGCTTGTAGAAAGGGAATGAGGGCTGTCTGTCTTTTTTCAGAGAGACCTCAAAGAGCTGCAAAGCTAACTGGCATGAGTGAGCGTACGCTATTCAAAAGACCATAAACGCCTTATCAATCCACCTCTGCAAATCAGCTGATCCAAGGGATTTAGGAATGACTTCTAGTTGATCCACAAGCCGCGTTCAGGAACCCAAAACAGCCCGGAACAACATTGAAAACCCCCACACAGCCGAGCCTCATCAAATATCACTGTGACACTATGCTTTGTAAAATATTGTGAAAACGTAATCAACAACCTACAAGCCTTCCTTTGTGTCAACATTCCAGAGCATACAAAAGGCAAAGACTTTCCAAATCCTTAAGCTTATCTAGAGCCATATTCCTCTTATATATAAAACTAGACCTGCATTTTTGTTTGAACCATATTACATCAGGTGAATATCTGGCTCTTGCAAGTGGAGTCAATCAACATGAGATCTGAACTCATGCCCCAAGTCCAACCCATGAATCTCGATGGCCTAAATCCATACTTTGCATAACAGTGTGCCAAAAATGACAGTACCGCAGTTATGTGCAATGACACAAATAATTCAAATAATTCGCCAAAAGTAACTATTATATAGAGAGATAATTATTCACATTGGGGATAACAGACAGACACCTCTAGTTTTCTCCCATCGCGAATGGAATGTTTCCTGACCAATGTCACCTCTGGCTTGCTCACTAGAGGTGTCCCAGGTAATATTCTCCACCTGTACAGGACTGGATCAGAATCTCAAACTGATTATCAAAACATCGCTGCATCCTGTCACCCTAAATGGAACCAATGCAGCCTAATCAAATCTACGACCTCTATAATACAATAGCCTATTTAAATTCTTAGAATTGCTTAAAAGGAATGCGTCTATGCAAATTTAAAAACATAAAAGTTATAGCAGTACTGAACCATATGATATGGCTACTTCAGATCAAAATATTTTGTAGCTCAGGCCTACTTAACCTGGCTTGCTGATAGGGATATACTGCAGAATATTCTTTTCAAGCTAAAAACAAAAGTAAATTATTTTCAAAGAACTGCATTCTTCAGACTGCAAACATTTGTGAACATAACAAGAATTTAATTAAACTCCCTTTCCCACAGGCTTCTTCTATCGACTACTGCTGGATCCTGAAACTTGGCATCGTTTGGCCTTCACCAGGCCATCAATATCAGGTTTCAAATCCTGTGTAGCAACACATTTCAAGATGGCATTCAGGTGTGTGTTTGATCATCTTGACCTGTGCTTTGTTTTGTTGAGGTTCATAACAGAGAACGCCTGTTCACAAAGATAGGTAGTTCCAAACATGGACAAAATCTTTGCAGCCAGGTGTGTTAATCTGGGGTAATCTGGCAAGAGATATTGGTAAACGTGCCTAAATCTACCGATGCAAATTTCTGCTTCAAATTAGAATCACTTTGCAAGTCAATTATCTCAAGTTGGATGTCTGCGGGCATATCGGGTGCATTGACTATAAATGGCGAGCAAAAAGGCAAATTCCTTCTCAAGTTCCCCGAAGACCTGAAATCTGCGCTCGAACTCCTGCAGCAATTCTGTTATTTTATCTTTGTATTTATCTAAATCAGCATTGGGTTGGCTTGCGCGCATAGCTGCGAGAATTGGGAAATGCGCGGTGTCACCATTCGAGAGCTGCTTCTCCCAAAGTGACAGTTTCAACTTGAAGGCGCATATGCTATCGCAAAACTGCGTGACGACTCTTTGGCGACCTTGCATCATTTTGTTAAGATTATTCAGGTGCTGTGTAATATCCACCATGAAGGCCAGATCTCTCACCCATTCCGGGCATTTCAATTAGCCTACTGGCCTCCTTTTTCTCCATGAACTCCCCAATTTCCTCTCGTAGTTCAAAGAAGCGCTTGAGTACGGCACCTCGGCTTAACCATCGCACTTCAGTGTGGTATGGTAAGCCAGCCGATGTGATTATAGTAAATACAGACTGCTGTTTTTTCAGTCCAGCTAATAATTATTTTATTTTCTCTTTTCTTAACTGCCCCTGCAAATGGTGAAACTTTTCTTTATGGTGAGTCTCATAGTGGCGCCGAATGTTATATTCTTTGAGCACTGCAACCTGTTGATTACATAACAAGCACACTGGTTTTGCATTCACCTCTGTGAATAAATAATACTCTGTCCATTTTTCCTGGAAAGCTCGGCACTCTACGTCAACCTTTCTTCTCTTTGACAACGACATTTTGGTAATTGGGGTGTCACTCTTGATATTTTGCTAGCAACTTAACGGCGGTAAGACTTGCGGGGAACCAAACTGCATCTTCCCCAGACCTGGCACGCGCTTGCAAAGATATGCTCTTTATTTATTGATCTCTTGTCATGCCAATCTTGCTTTTCCTTTGCTGCCCCTAGTGTTGGAAATGCGCTTTTATTTATTTCTTTAAAAAAACATAACTCCCCACAGGAATGGACTAGAAATATGCTTTTTATATCGTTATAATTTTTTCTCTTCACGACTGGGCCGGATTAAACCACCTGTCGGGCCGGATACGGCCCGTGGGCCGTATGTTTGACACCCCTGGTCTATGCATATAAACATTTATCCTTCATCCCAATTTAATACTATTATTCTCCAGGATTTGTTCTCTGTTGTATCACTGTTTGCACCATTCCACTTAATACAGTGAATGTGATGCATCCATGTATTTCCTGTAATGAGGCAAAGCACTCTGTCACAATTCCATTCCTAAGTGCTATACTAAGAAATGTTTAATTTTGATGGCCAATAGTGATGAATTAGGGATGGGCACAGTTTTCCCACAAAGACAGCAAGCAGAATTCAGTTTGTGTATCAGACTGGCTAGTGCTTCATGCCTCGTTGCTAGCAGGTTAATTTAAGGAGAACTCTTTTTCCCTCGGCTGCAGTTGATCATCTCAATATTCATTTTTGAATTTATATTTTTTTATTTAACCTTTATTTAACCAGGAAAGGTCCCATTCAGATTAAAAATCTATTTTACAAGGGAGTCCTGGTGCAATGTCACTCAAACATTTCATCTTATAAACTCTTCCTCAAAGTCCAGCCAGCTTGTTCCTGATGCAGTCACCGTATCTGTATCAATATTGAGATGTTACCTAGCCAGAAGTAGCAGTGACTTCTCTAGTGGTATCCGTTCTGGGATTTCATGCTAGCTTCTGCCCTTAATTATTCAATTACCCCCAATCATTTATTTGATTTTACATTTGTGATTAAAGTCAGGAGCTACCGCTGCAGACTGCACCATATATTGGGAAAATGTTTTACACAGCTGAACCAGTTTAGAAATAGCCGTCGAAATAAGATTTGAACACCCCTGTCTTAAACGCTGGGTGGAGAATCAGAAGCGAACAACCATGCACTGCAGTCTGGGACAATGAGGCATTTGGGAAAAGGAAATGATGGATCACTATCCGTCTTGTGAATAAAATGTTAAAAAATATTGATGTTGTCATTGTGATGCAACTTGCTTAATACATCCAAGACAAACTGCGCCAACATGCCATGAGACTCCACATTGCAATCAGGCTCTCCACACTCACAACGGAGTAGGTCAAATTGGACACCCACTCAAATCCGTCTCTGGGATGTTGACGGGTGGTGATGACGGGTTTCTTCTTTAAATTGGGGACTTGCTGGTGCGATATCTAAAAGTTGTATGGTTTATCATGTGATTTCTTTCACTCACTCACTCACTTATTGTGGGATGGTTGAATTTAGATTTCAACATAATATAACATTGAGATTTCTTTGGTAAACTTCCCCTTTAAGTTTTATTACATTTTTAAAAACACTTTTAGTACTGTACTGTTAAGCTGTTAAACTGTTAAGTTTAGTAAGCAAGGAGTATTGATATGTAATGGAAAATAACTCTGAGCAAATCAAATGTCACCAGGCTCCGCTTACATGGCCACGGGTTAAAATGAAGTTTAAGACTACCAGCAGAAGAAAAGAAGAAGAAAAAATAAGTCTTGTGGAAAATAAATAATAAAACACAAATTTCAGATTTCCACCCCTCCTCACACTCGTCCTTCTGTACTCCTACTGCTTCTGAGCAATTGTACAGATGTTCAACCTCTGACATTAAACTACATGTACACCCGTACACAAGGGGGTTTCATTTGTTCAGTCAGTCATATCACAAAGTGTAAAGAGTATGTTCAAACAAGCAAATTAAAGACTATAAAGCCTCGTTTTCCTCACTTAATAGACGTCATACACTCAGAACTCCAAGTTACTAACCTTGTGCTGAAATATCTGTTTGATTGTAACCATCTCAGAAAAGACAGGCTTAAATTAGTCTTCTAAAGCTATATATATAAGCCAGACATGTCTGTGCGCCTCAGGGTTTCAAATGGAAGGTGTAAATGTTTTCGTCTGCCACTGTGGATGGGTGACAACAGCCACAGTTACAGGCATGGCATGAAGCAGAGATGTCACTTTCTCCGAATTGGTCACGTGACCAGAGCTCAGCTGCTGTTCAGTTATACTGATGTTGCCTGTTAACTTCACAGTCCTCCCTTAGGAGTATCTAATATACATGCACAATGTACATGTTAATACTCATTCAGGGCTCCTTCAGTGAGTCTTATTCTCACAATCACTCAAATTACGCATGACCAAGATCAGCATTCATCTTTAAATTGTTTAACATTCAACTCTTTGTGTTCTTGACCTGCAAACAACACATGGTATTTATTTTTTACCATGACTGCACGGCTTGGCAGGCGAGTTGGAAACTTGGTCGCCTTTTTAATCATGGCAAAACAGCTACAATTTATTTACAAGCAATACAGTTACGCGTGTGTAAAAGAGGGTTGGCCAGCAAGATCAGCCTGCGCTTCAACAATATGCCCAACATGACCAACAGTTGCTAACAGCATCAACAAAACGTTACAAATGTAAATAAACCGTGAAATTAAATCGTAGCTAACTTAGATTGTCAGGGGCTGACCAGCGAGCCCAGTAACAGACTTATAAAGGAATAACGTTATACTACCGCTAGCCATGTGCGGAAGCAACCTTGGTTGCTATACATTTATTCTCAATTATTAATATCTACTCTTCTCCTTCTCATACCCAGGGGGGGTTGGTTATGCACTCAGTTTAGCTAACTTACGTTAGATTGCTAGCTGACCAGGCAATACCGTACGGAATGAGGTAGCAAGCTGCATGTCACGCACAATACAGACATCCTTCTTGCAGCACTCAGCTCTGGTATTTAGCGCTAGCTAACACACGTAAAATAATATTCACTGTGCAGCCAATATCATTATAAGTGTTTCCGTTAGCACTGACCTAAAGTTAGCAAACTAGTTTTCTATAACTTTGAGGCTAGCGTTGGCACTACATATTTTATGGCTTATAATAACGTAGTCGTTGACAATAGTTATGTTAACTTAGCTAACGTTAGCTGGATACCTTGCAATTATCTAATATTGATGTTAGCTAAGCGTAAACAAATGTACTACCAATACCAGCCTTTCTGCTGTTCGCATTTGTAAAGTCTGTCACAGAACACTGAGAAAACATTTTAACCTAACTACAGATCCAATTTCTGTTGGTAGTAAGCACTAGCTAGCTAACGTTACTTGCATGTGGACAGCCAAATTGTCAAGCGAGCTAAAAAGCTAGTAAATGTAGCCAATACCAAAATAATATCTATCCAGCTATTATATTTAGCTACTGGTATTTAATATATATTTAGGCAAGTCCTCCTCAAACTACTACTCCTTACTTTCCATTGTACATAGTGTATGATAGAACTGGGCATGCTGGCGTGCTAGCTACCAAAGCTGAGCAGCCAGTCAGCCTTTCACTGGGCTCTGTGACACCGACAGAGATTCAAGCAATCAGAGGCAGAGCACAGGCCACGGCACCATCCTTATCCCTGCCGGACATGATCGTGCATTCCAAAAACATCAAAGTCCTATATGCAGTCTGGGATCCGAGAAAATATGTATATTTAAACATCCAAAGTGCGAAAGATTAAGCGATGGTGGTTGTCAATAATTCCGTTACTCAGATCTTACCAGCTCCTCTTGAGTTGTCAGGGCTTCCGCCATCTTGAAGCCTCAGCAACTGTCGCTCCGGATCTGCCCACTAGCCTCGTTATCGACGAGAGCGTAAGCAGATCTCTCCATGTCCGAAACAGCTGATCTGAGATCAACCGTAATCCAGTAAAAACGTAAAACAATTCGTTTTGATTTGTGTGAGGTTTTGGTAGCAACGCGTATGTGTGTCTGTGCACACAATGTACAGCTGTGGAGGTCTGCTGATGGATCTACACCTATGACAAATATGTTATGGAAGGACTTTCTGTGCTAGGGCATACATTTCTATTTGAAATAGAGGCAACTTTTTTTTTTTTTAACAACTTAACTGCACTTCTGGATCGACATGCAGTTGTTATATTCCTGTCAGCTGTAAATCTTTTGAAGTTTACTAATATGTTGGAAACTCCTGTAGTCTTAAATATGGCCTGGTTTCCAACCAATGGCAATGTTTCCAAACACTCCATTTTAATAGTGTGTCTGAGGCACAGTGCTCAGGTCCAAAGTTTAAAGGCAGTCTAATAAAAACAAGGTGCTTTCTCTATTTCCTCATTCCTGGCACAATAACCGTATAAAGTAATCTGCGCTCAAGTTTTAGAGAAATCTATCATTTATAGATTGAAAAAGATATAACTTTTTTATTCATTGCAAAGGTTATTTTACTCTGACGAGGTGTAGCTAGCAGGACCAGTTAAGACTGAAACACCATGGCATCCCATAACTCTAATCCCAGAGTTATCAACAGGCGGAGAGAGAAAATAACTGCTTTGCCCCTTTACTATTTTGGATATTTACAGAAGAAGTACACTGGAGAGAAGGTAAATGAGAACAAAAGTCTAACTTAATACTAAAACAATATGGACATATTGTCAGTCCTTAAACGTTTCAAACAGTTATTTTAGTTTTTACTTCTAAAGTTCTTTTAGAGATTCAGAAAAAAGGTATTTCGTTAATTATGGTCATAACTGACCATATTGGGTTGGTTTATTAAATAATGTTTGGCAGAAAGTGTTCAATGGGAGAGTGTATTGACTCATTCATGCTTGTTTCTGGAGAAACGTTTATTTTATTTATTCTTTAACATTTTGATCATCTGAAGTTATATTTTAATTTTCAAAGATGTATTTAGGTTTAGCTCAGTCCTTTTATATTACGTTTGTACATCTAAAACAATAGTCTTGTTCCGATTATTAACCTACTCTTAATGTAATGTTGAAAGGTGCCTATGTGCTAGGAATTATGATAACGTTCCCAAGATAACTTTAAAAGAGCATAATCCCAACATCAATGATTATTAAAAACCACAATGCCCTTTCTATTCAGTCCTCTTTTATAGATATTCAGTACATTATAGGTTAGCTAAAGAATGTCCCATTGTGCTTACTGTATTTTAATTCAAACAAATGTGCATAATGTACTTATGTATATTATTACTATTGTAGGCCTACTTAGTCTCACTTCTAATGTGATCGTTTGTATGTTCATGACAATGTTGTGTTCATTTTGACCTGTTATAGGATTATAAAAGGTTCCTTGGAGAGCTACGAGGATCCACACTCTTCCTTTACACAGACGATACGCACGACACCGTAAGGATAGCTTCATATCATTTAACACTATGGATCAAGACCTCAAAAGTTCTGTCCTTAGCATTCGTCCACAATATTTTAAATGGTAAATAACATAACATATGCAATTTAGCAGATGCTTTTATCGAAAGTGACTTACAGTAGTGAATGCATACATTTTTCGGTATATGTGGTCCCAATGGGAATCAAACCCACAGCCTAAGCGTTGTCAGCGCCATGCTCTACCTACTGAATCACACAGGGCCACATAGGAAACACACAGAATAGTACTGTATCACAGATGAAGAACAACTTAACATTATGTGTGTGCGTGTCCCAGTGCATGTGTATGTTTAGTTTGTTTTGCTTGTTTTGCCTTTTTACAGATACATTTATTATTTTTCCTTGTTATATAATTTCTGTTTATATACTTACTGTATTTTCTATCATGTTTCTTTATCCACCTGTTTGTTGTAATTCCTATCCAATGATGTTACTTTAGTTCGTTTCAGTGTATCTGCATGAAATATAATTCGTAATCTTGGAGAGGAGGTACTTGTATAAGCCCCTTTTGGGTTTCTTACATCTCCTGCACTATCCCTTCTATGTATGCTTCTATATTACTCTTTTAAAGCTTTCTTTTGTGCTATTAAATAAACTCAACTCAACTCAACTAATTGCATGAAATGATTTTGGTATCAGTCTTTCCTTTGATATCTCCATGTCTTGTTTTGGGTCTTATATACTTGTTTATGTATTCTATATTGTTTATATTCTGCAGTATTCAGAGAGGGTGGAGCTAAACAATTTGAGGACAATGGTGGTGGACACACCCAAAACCAAGACTGGCGTTTCGGTCTACACTCTAACACTTCGTCAGGAAGAAATACAGCTGAAGGTCAGAGGTCATCACAGTCTACAACTACACAAAATTAAATTAATTCATTAAATGTATAGGTTTAAAAAAAATCTCTACTGCCTACTAGTGGGCCAGCTGTCACAACCCACCGATTAAATTGGTCAGAGTACATATTTTTCCCCTTTTTCTATTGAACTCAGTGTGCATTTTCTGCCATAAATACACTATGTATAGTATATTAATTGTAGGGGCTTATAATTGAACTACTCCTGATCTTTGATGTTTAGATTGATGAGGTATGGTTTGGTTGTGTTTTGTGAGCAGGGCAATGTGAATCAACATCACCATGTTTACTCTGACATAAACCACAGGCTAATCTACCTCAGTTTTCTCTCTTAAATCACTCTAATCTTGTTTACTAGTCAGACAATGCAATGACAGCAGCTAACTCATAGTTTACAGTAATGTGTATTATTTATGAACCATTTCCTCTTAATCCTCTCTTGTTCTCTTTTTTGTAGATTGATACCCCAGATGCAGCAGAAGAGTGGAGAAACATCATAATGACTGTGGCAAAAGTATGTTACAAAAACACTTCTGGACAGCACTGACTTGCAGAAGTTTTACTTTCTTGTGAATAAAAAGTGCCAGAGTTTCAGTCAACTGGCCTTCATCAGTGCATAACGGTCAATGGGATTTTCTCCTAGAATTTTTCCACTCAAGCACCCTGGGGTTTATCTTCTCATAGAATCCTAGTCATAGTTTTTGATGTTGGTCATGCAAAGGCAACCATAACCCTATTTGGTCTTTGAATTTGTGACACCAAAAAAAACAGTGTGGTGTGTTAACGAATAACGAACATTCGGAACAGATGTGTGCGTCTACAACTATGGAGACCTAAATTCCCAAGTGAATGACTGTTAGGGATAGTGACCAAAGGTCTATTGTAACTGATGATGATGATGAGGAGGAGGAGGAGGGAAAGGAGAAAAAGCACTGTGATTGATTGCGGCCTTTCAGCTAGAGATCCCCAGCAAGCTGCAGCTGCAGCTGCTCCCGGGCCAGTTACTGAGACTGGAGGAGATCCTAGAGCAGGAGCGTCAGAGGACTGCCCCAGCCCTCCAGACAGTCCCAAGTGGCCCCAGCTGCCCCAAGCCCCGCCCCGTTCCTCCCTCGCCCACCGTTTCCAAAGAGACTTACGATACCGTCCTCCTCCCGTGAGTAGCCAAAAACACAACCTCCACATAAATATTAGCCCTAGATGGAGTCTCACTCATCATGTAGCCAGTGCACACTGCATGTGTAGGGGAAGGGCCCTTCTGCTGGAACCTTTGTGGCACCAAGGAGCTTGTAGACTGTTTCTATTACCCACAGCACCAAAGGCTGCAGGATTGGTTCTGTACAGCTTATAAAGTCTCTCTCCCTTTCTCTTTCCCTTCATCTCTATCTTTCTCTCTCCCTCTGAGTAGGAATTTGGGAGTTTTTAAAATGAAAAGTTTTAGTTTTTAATTTGATATGCTTGTTATACTTGTTGTTGTGGTTTTTGTGTAGCAAACAAAATTTTGTTTGTTTCCGTTTTCCATCTGAGTTATTATGCTCTTTTTTGATAGCCATTAAATAAAGTGAAATAAATTCAACTAAAGTCTCTCTCTCTCTCCCTCCCTCCCCAGTTGCTTCTTCTCTGTGTCCCGTCGGGAGGCAGAGCAGATGCTGGCAAAGAACCCAGAGAATGGGAGCATTATCCTGCGGCCGGCCACTGACAACATCAACTACGCCATCACAGTGAGACAGGTCTTCAACAGGTATGAGCCCTCACCACACATGTGCACACACATACACGCACTTACACACACACACACACACACACACACACACACACACACACACACACACACACACACACACACATGCATATGCACACACATACACATTCACACACATTCTGTTCTTGTTTGCTGGTGATTTTTGTATTTCAATTTTTGTTGTCGAGATGTACTGACGTGTGACTTTTTGTATTACATTCTGTATTGATATTGTGCTAGGTTATGTTTCATTCCCTTACCAAGTTGCGTTCATTTGAACTGGCCTGTGTTACACTGTGCTCTTTCTGTATTTTAGTGGCCCAGTAATGAAAAACTACAAAGTGCGGACAGAAGACTCCGGATTTTTAATTGAGCTGGATGAGCTGGTGCGTGCTGCTAACTGTACTGCTCCTGATTTCACCAAGTCAGATTTTTCCTCACACATTCAGAAGGCAGACAAAATTGTATGATAATATTGACCCCAATGGAAGCATTTTGTTGAGTATACTGTATGAAACAATTATGAAACAGTACATACAACTAAACATGGGGCTAGTTTTCCATGATCTATCTTTTCAGTGGATTTCAAATACAAATTAGGCATATGGTATGAGAATCATGGTCGAAAGGCAACCTACTGATATTTTTTAGGGAAGAGCCCAAGAACAGCCCTAGTTGCCTTACAGCTATGCTCAGCTCAACACAATAAGACACCTAACACCTTTGTTTGTCTATTTTGTCAGGTGACAGTCCCCAAGCTCAAGGATGTTGTTGATCACTTCTTGAAAATGAGTTTAAACCAGCTCCGACCTTACACCCTAACCCAGCCCTACGACACACGCATAGGTGAGACAGTATGCACAGGTTATTCATCAATAAAAAAAGTTTGGTATTTGATCAAATCAAGATGGTGCCTCAGTTCCCACACATGGACTAGTTTGTTGACAAGTATGTGAGAGTTTGGGGTAGAGCCCACCATGTCGGATGCTTGTGTCTGACAGAGGTGCTGCCCGGGCCACCTGCTTCACTGCCAGGACCACAGCTGACCATCCCACGGGCCAGAGCTGCACCCCATCCAACATGCACCCCAAGCCCACCCCTGCCCCCAAAGCCCCAGGCAGAGGAAAAGGAATAGATTGAGCAAGATCTCAATGAGGAAGGTGAACATAATAGAGGATTTATGAGACATACAGGGGGTAGACAAAATAACGGAAACAACAAATTAAAAAGCATTCATATTTTGAAGTAATTATAATTGCAATGATCTACATGTGTGTCATACAGGGCCGGCTCAAGGCACAGACAATACAGGCAGCTGCCTGGGGCGCCATGTCGGCCTCACAAAAAAAGACCAAAAACAAAATCGCTGGTGGCTGGTGTGCGCCCTCTCCTTTCCTCCAAATGAACAAATAAACAAAAAGAAATACACTTTGCACCCTTATTCTGTTCCTCACACAATGTTTCATCTGGCCTGCACTTTGACTAGGGGTGCAACGGATCACAAAACTCACGGTTCAGATCCTATCACAGTTTTGAGTCACGGATCGGATCATTTTTCGGATCAGAAAAAAAAAAAGGGAGACAAATATAACTTTGATTTCCATTTATTCTGTAAAACACTAAAAGCAGTGAACATTTTTGCCCATTTACCGCTTTTTAAAACGTTAGGTTAGTAAGCTACAGTTAGCTAACTAGCGTCTATGGAGTTATCTTAGTCCTAAAGTAGCCATAGCTAGTTGGCTAACTGATGTTTTCCAGAGTCTGAGTTGTAGGGTAAATAAGCTAGCGGTTAGTAAACTCGCTAGCTAACGCTAACATTTCTTATACGGAGTTAGCTAACGGTAGCATAGACCTAGTCTTGGCTAGCTAGCTAGCGTGTATCCGCTTTGGTATGTATAGCTAGCCAATTAAGAAAACGTTCATGTTATCTATTGCTCAATTGAGCTAGCTATTGAACTTGAAAACTGCCAATATCTGTTCTACAAACTGTAGAAACGTTTAGTTGGTTGATACCATGAGCTGGCTCGATAGCTCGTTTGAAACACTTCACTTATCTTCCCTCTGCAAACATCTTGGAAACGCATTAGCGAGCCTGGTTAACTAACGTTAACCATCTAGCTAATCGTTCAGCATAACTGACCTAGTATGTTTTCTTCTAGCTATGTTTAGCCAGCTAGTTAACCTCGAGAACCCGTTATCACTGCATACACAATAATGTTAGGGGTAGACATCCAATCTTGGTTTCCTAAACTAGCTAACAATTGCGAGCTAGTTAATAACAACTGTCAAGTGTCACTGATCTGTCTGACGACTAACTTAACGTAACCATTCTTCAATTGCTCGGGCGTTTAACAACAATCAACCAAAACAAGGCAAATGTTTTGTAGCAAGCAAAGGAAATCTGCTAAAACATGTTTACTGTATACTAAGAGATTATTAAACTAAATTAGCTAACAAGTTCACTGCACCCCTAAGAGTTGACTAGGGTCACTGCTGCAAATGCCTAACGTTACTACTTTTTTGAACAGCTGACTACGAATGTCTGGAGTGTTTTAAATGTATCTAATGTTAGATAGATTAATCTACAGGTAACCAGCCAATAGGGAAGCCAAAGTGATTTGATGCTTTTCAAGTTCCTCCGCTTAGCCATAATTTGTCTGCTTTTTGCAATTGCAACGCGATAATCTCTGATTGATTCGTTGGGATTCAACATGACGTAAACAATGGGTTTTTTGTGCATAATTAACCAATCGTTGCGCTTCAGAGCAAAACACAGCACGCACCTGTCTTGTCTATCTCTTCACTGTAACTCTGCATCGAGGTTTAGGGAATTGTTACTTTACGTAACAGCGGCAGAAAAACTGTATTTCTCTATGATGATTCAATTTAGCAATTAATCCGCAGTTCATGTGCGTGCCGAACCGTGGGGGGTGATCCGTATGGATCACGGATCAACTGCGTTCCATTACGCCACTAACTTTGACAGAGATGCTGTTACTGAGGTGGGGGATAGGATGCCTGGCTGTTTGCTGAAAGTGGGGGTTACGTGCGCGCATCACAGGCAACCCAAGAGACGTGCTGTCGCCTGTTGGGTCAAGCGCAGGTGACGGGGTCAGAGAGGCACGCACTACTGATGCAGTCAGGCAGAGAGCCAACATCAGCGCGACGCAAGATAGATATCAGATCAATGACAGATTTTATATTTGCACAATTACATTTTACATTTTAAGCATTTAGCAGACGCTCTTATCCAGAGCGACTTACAAGATGTGCATAATACAAGGTAAGAACAATCATAGTTAGCGCACAAGATCGGTGCAGTAAAACAGCAATAGACATCATTGCAGGTGTCTGTGTATCATACCTGTAACACTGGGAAAGAAAAGGTTAGTGAGGTTTTTTTTAATTTTTAACAGTGTAGAACAAGTAAACAGTGGCAAGTAGACAAGTAGACATTCAAACAATGACTTTGAAAAGGCACAAGCCTTCAGGTGCGCAGGGGAGAAAACAGAGGAAGGAGGAGGAAAAGAGAGCCCAATGAAAAGGTAGGCTATGTCATCAAAATGCCGTTTTGTTGTGTTTCTGTGTTATTGTAGGAGGCTAGGGAGCTAACTAGCTAAGTAATAAACAAGCTAATGCTAGCTAGATAATGCGATGCTAAGAGCTACTGCTAGACTCATACAGATTGAAGGATGAATGCATGCTGATGCTGAGTTACCCAACCCTCACGTTTTGGTTTGAAGCTTATTAGTACCCACCTGTAGTTATTCCCAAAACTAGGCTACTACACCTGAATTGCAGAGTTGCAAAACCCTCATGCTTGCCTTGAGTCTCAAGCTTTATTATTAGGCTACCAAAATTAGTAGTAGGCTATAACATTATATCAGTGATAATAATGTGGCTTGCTTCCATGGTCATGTCTGATTGATGTTTGTTGGGGGGGGCACCCAAATGCCAATCTCGCCTAGGGCACCAAAATGTGTAGAGCCGGCCCTGGTGTCATATTAAAAGAGGAAAAGGGGAACTGACTACCTAGGGCCCCAAGTGGGGGAGGGCCCTTGAAAAGCCTGGAATGAAGAAAAAAAAATATTTGTCTGCAATTTTTAATTTCTAAGTAATTAGTGTCATTACTAAATTATATTGGCTGGATAAATAGGTTGAGAGATTGAACTTTGTATCCATACAGATATTGGAGGCTCTCTGGGCCCCCTCCCCTCTCCCCTCTCAAAAGCACAAATGGCTTAGTCCACCCCCCTGCACTAAGATTCGTCACCAAACACAGCTAATCACGCTGACTGGTGCTGATGCTGGAGCCCGCAAGTTTCAGTCAATCATGTCTTTCCAGAAGAAAGTGAAGTCGGGGTATGAAAAAAAAAAAAGATTATGCAATACAGTAAACCTTAAAAGATGTCATTTTTTAGCTTTGTCTTATGTCTTGCGAATGATAAATACCTAAATAAACATGAAGCAAATAATGTTCGCTTAAGCTTGATACTCCTAGCAAACCTAATTTAACCATAGTAAAAGTATCACAGTAATTGTACAGTATGTTGACTCAGACATAACAGCACAATTTAAATGGAGTGTTTTGTCTGTGCGTGCCACATTCCTCTCTGTGTAGTTAACAGGTGGCCACTAGGCGGAGCTCTTGAGAAAGGAGGGCTGAATTGTGAGATTTCAAAAAAGCACATATCACAGATTTTTCTTTTAGTATTATTTGTTTAAATGTGGTATAAGCAGTTCATTAGCGATTACCCTAATAACCACTACAGATTCATGTGTATAGTTGTTGATTCAATTTTAAAAAAATTGAAAGATGCGTGAGTCATGGATCAAGAGGGGAAAAATTAATTGAGCAACAGTAGTTTTTAAACCAATCGGGAACAAGAACAGGCACAACAATAGTCATGGGTCAGAGCCCAGCTTAATGAGAGGGTTACAAAACAATGGTTACAAAACAATGTCAGTATTTCACTTCAAATACAATTTGGCTTAGTGGAGGGTAAGAAATAAGCCCTCAAATGATGCACAGCAGTTAATAAGGTAGCTTATCTCAAACACGATAATCATAGTAGTTCAAATACATTCATTTATTTTCAGGCTTCTGTAAAGACGCTCTTCTTAGTACAATCCCAGTGCAAAAAACAATTACCACAGTACCACAAAATGCATCTCCCCACACACAAACACAGCCAAGACATACTCAGGATTTAAGTTTTTATTGAAAGCGTAAAAGTGTACAGACGAACGAAGGCATTCGGCTGAAGTGTGTGTGTCTGCGCCGAAGAAGGAGAAAGGGCAGACGGAGATTGGCACGGCAGGACGCTATTAGTACTTTTCTCCTCCAATCTAAGATTTGCTCTTGAGAGGGCGAAAAACCACCAAAAACCCTCAGGTCAGCTGATGGTGTTCTATCTGATTGTCTGACCGCCAGATTGATTTACCAGATTACATCACTGAGCTGAATCAATTTGCTTAACGCAAAGAAAAAAAGGTGGAAAATTCCCTCTCTGTCCCATAAATGGCAACAAAAGTCAGACTTTAAGAGCAAATCTGATGAACTGAAGACCAAAGAAGCTCAACTAAAATAATCCCTTTGAAATAAATCCAAATAAACCCCAATGCCACAGTGGGAATTCAATGGGAATGAGAATTGGAGGGGGGGGGTTGGGGAAAAGACGGGAGCTGGGGGGTATACTCCACCACTAGAGATCTTCCTCTGACCACGAGCCTGTGGTCTCTGTCATTGGGGGTATACTCCACCACTAGAGATGCTCCTCTGACCACGAGCCCGTGGTCTCTGTCACTGGGGAGAGGCGGGGCTTCCGGACAGCCATTCGGTGCATCCGCAGTCCGAACTTGGAGAGGGTCTTGTTGAGGAAGCTGTGGAGACAAACCCAGCACTCTGTGACCACACAAATACACACACACACACACACACACACACACACACACACTCTCACACACACAACTACACACACATGCACACTCACAACTCCACACACACACACACACACACACACACACACACACACCTCCACACAGTATGTACTTAGCAATGCTAACGCGACATGGCTCTCAGTCTAGTTTGCTGTCATTTGTAATTTGTAATTTACATTGTGGATGTTTGTGGAATGAAAACTACGTTAATATCAAGAGTGTAATATCAACGCTTGATTCCTGCACCCGTCTCATTGCAAAGCCACAAGATCCCATCTTCCCCTGGATGCAGTCGAGTGCTGGTGACTTACTACTGAAGCGTCTGCTCTTTCTGTTGGCAAAGGTCGGTCATGTTGCGCACCCTGCCCTGGAGGGCTGAGGTCTGCTGCTCCAGCTGGCAGTTTTGGTCCTCCAGAGCATCTCTGTCCTGCTCCAGCGCTTCCATTTTTCCTGAGACACAAAGTGGGTCCACAGCTCAGATACGGGGAGTGGGGGGAGGGGGATGGACGAATAAATGTGGGTGGTGAGAAATGCTCCATACCTTCCAGGTCCAGAGTCTTCCGCTGCTCTGCCCACAGTCTCTCCAGGTTTTCTCTCTCAACCTGTGGCTGTGTTAGAAAACACATCGGTGAATCAGCACTTTTGAAACTCCACTGACTCTGACTCTGTGCTGCCCGTATCTTCAGCTAAGAACTGAAGATGTTGCACTAGGCAGATATTCAGCCTCAAAATGAAAATGAGCCAGCGGGTGTCATTAAAACATGGCCAAGCTCGATAAAAACCACCACAAATCGAACGATTACAACAGGCATGAATTAATATTTGTAAAATCTTGTCACGCCTCTTGATCTGCACACTTTTGGTCATAGATTTTTTGGGCAACCTATTAACTTACCGACTCATCGGAAGAGCCAGAGAATTCCATCTGTGTGGCAACATCATCTACAGGAGAAAAAACAGATAAAGATCACTGTTTAATTGGCTCATTCATTCCCCCCGCTCTCCACCTCAGCCGATGTGTGGTGAACATTCTGACTCAAAATGGCCGCCGCGCATCACCCAGGTGGGTGCTACATATTGGTGGTGGTTGAGGGGAGCTTCCCCCCTTCACTGTAAAGCACTTTGAATCAAGTAAAGTGCTATATAAATGCAATCCACTATTACGCAATTATAAAATGACCACTAATTGAGTTTAACATGATCATATGTACCAGGCCTAACAGTTAAGACACTAGTCACAACACCAGACTCATCCTAGCCCCGAACACTAGACCTCAACCTCTCCCTCTAGTGTTTCTGGAATACAATGTTACCATTTGTGAGATTGGTTTCCTGCAATCTGATTGGTTCTAGCAGCTTTTAGCTAGTGTTATGATATAGGTCAATGGTTGAGTTGGCCGCCTCCAATTGGAGCCCAGTTTCTTTTAAAAACGGTCAGTAATCTGCAGAAATTATACTGGTGTCTAAAGGGTTAAAGTGCTCGACCCAGGTCTGGCTCACAGGTCTCATTGCGGGTCGTCTGTTGGTGGGAACGGCCAGGAGTGGATCCAAACGGCGCCAACTGGGGTTCAGCGCTGACAGCATCCAGCCTGTGAAAAGGTCAAAGGTCAAATCACACAACAATTCCGATGACATCACAATCTTCATCATTACTGCCGAAAACATCAGCCAATCGGCTCATCAGCCAATTGCCTTTACTAGTTTAATAGCCATTTAAAAGGCATTTCATAAGCAATGCTGGGCCCTTGGCCACGGTTGTAACCCATAATAGCAGTTTTTGGATAGCAACTGAACTCACTGCTTGCGGAGAGCGTTTATTTCTTTCTTGCAGGCTGTCAGCTCACACTCAGAGGTATCCTTTGGAGGGAAAGGGAGAGGAATTAACATTCTGTCCTGGACAAATATGGTATAGTAGTAGTATAGTATGGCATTTAGCAGACGCTTTTATCCAAAGCAACTTACAGTAGTGAATGCATACATTTTTTAGTATGTGTGGTCCCAGTGGGAACTGAACCCACAACCTAAGCGTTGCCAACACCATGCTCTATCTATCTACTAAGCCACACAAAGACTCTCAAAACGACTCCATTTGGTCCTTACCCAAATCTCCTGTGACTGCTTTTTAAGAGACTCAATCTGTGGAGAGACAACAGACAGTTTAGCATCACATCTGGCAAACAAAACAACAACAAACTAAATAAATGACAAGAACTCAAAATCATCTAGTGAAGAAAGGATTAGTACACATTCTGCATTCTGTGCAAATGTTAAGATTGTGGAAATAGAGTGCTCTTTACAAATGTATTCAATGAAAAGACCCCATTATCTGTTGGATAGCTCACTACAAACTACCTATTAAATACAAAGTGGAGAGGTGTGACTCTGGTGAGGTGTGGCTCTGTACAGGTGTGGTACAGGTGTGGCTCTGGTGCAGGTGTGGTTGCTCACCTCGGCCTCGTAGCAGATCTCTGCTCTCAGGTGCTTCTCCTCGATCTTGTGGACCTTCAGTTTGTGGGAACTGAGCAACGCCTTCACCTCCATCTCTTTGTCCCGACGCTCAGACTCCATTTCAGCGGCCTTCCTATGACACAGAGAGCATGGAGAGTGTGTCAGCCTACCACTGCACAACTCATTGTCACAGCGATGGCTTTTAAACCTCAGCTCCAGCCATTAGTTAGAACAGTTTTTTCCTCCACCTCACAATTTCAATACTCAATGAACCAATCAAAAACCCTGATCCAACATGGTTTGCTGCCTGGCCTGTCTACAATAAAGATATATTGCTGCCAATTATTTTCTGCATATTTCCTGTCATTTCTACATAGACTATAGGTGTATATGAACAAAATCCAGATTGGACACCTGATTGGTGCACCCGTCTCAATGCCATGGCAACGGCACGTGTGCACAAACCCGTCTTTCTCTAGTCTGCTGCTCGAGACTTACTGCTGAAGGGCCTGGTCCATCTGCTGCCACTGCCCTCTCATGGTCTGCAGTTCTCCCAGTGCATGTTTGTTCCTCATCTCTAAGTTGAGCTTGTCTCTTATCTGAGTTTTCCTGTTCTTCAACAGGACCTCTCCTGAGGCACAGACAGGCAGGATATTAAGAAATGCATTCGTGTTTGTGATTTCATCTCAAAAGTAAAAACGTGGCTTAAGGAAAATCAGATCAGTCATCATCAAGTAATAATAAAGATCCCAATTGCTTTTTAACTGCATTTTAATACAGTATTTTTTTTTTTTTTTTTACACAAACCTTAGGTTTATACCTATCTGTGTTTGTGTATGTATTCTGTTGACCCGTTGATAGCTACCAACAGTACAATATCAACAGTGGACCACAGCACTGATTTATAGTCACTTTCAATCACTAGTTTGCTAGCTGCGACAATCAAACCACTGGCAAAAACACATGAATATAAATAAAAGCAAATAAATGACCACTCTTTATAATATATTCCCAGTTATTAATACCTTGCTGGTTAGGACAATGGATGATGGATGATGTTAATCATTGAAGTTCCTTTGGACGATGCTAATCATTTAAGTTCCATTTGATGATGTTAATAATTACGTTCTGTTGGACGATGTTAATCATTTAAATTTCATTGGACAATGTTAATAAGGAAGATTTGCTTGTAGGAGGAGCCATGTTTTGTCTCCATTTTAAATTATTAGCACCGTTCACAGGAACACTGAAAACTCCTACCAACCGGACAGAGGCCGGAGCACAGAGTGTATTTCTGGTACCATGTGAACATGGCAGGAAGGGTAAAAGCATTGATGGGCACAGGTGCGCTCACCTTTCTTGACAGAGGTCACGACGAGGGGACTCTTTATTTCTTCCAGTTGAACGCTGACATCAATCAGGCTGCGGACAGATAAAAAAACCCGCCATTCAGACAGCGGCCAATTTGCACCCTGCCTGACAACATCATCCATTTGGTCCAGAGAGGATAACACTCCTTCTATTGACAAAGATCAGACTACTTGGATTGCGCACAACATCCTAGCTTTGTGTGCCCCTATGCATTACTGGGGTTGCGCACAACATTTCCTCACAGCAGTGAGCGAAATTAAAATTCTGTATCCCAAACCCACTGAGTATACCTTCACTACCTCAGAAAAATGGCGATCAAGTCTTTAACCAACTCAGGCGCCTCCCCCAAACAAAACTCACTTCTTCTGAAGGATTTCAGACTGCTCCCTCTCAACTTCCAGGTACTGCTCCACTATAAGGGCATCCATCTGAAGACAACAGAGAAGAGCCAATGAGCATTCGGTCCAAAAACATCCAATCACAAAATGCCATGCTTTGAGTTATGTCGTGATTGTGTCCTTACCAAAATCTCCTCCATCTCCTGCGCGTGAAACATCATCTGGGGGAGTAACAGTTAGAACAACCAATCAGAACCTTTTACTCAATAATCAAAAACATTTGGGGAACCACACAAATTTAAAAAAATACATATTAAGGAGAATGTTTACAGCTACAGACCGCTATAAGAATCGCAGCTGGACAAATGTGACTCTTGTAACGTGAGTGTGCTACATATGTACGTCGCTCCGGTAAGAAAAGTGTGCGGTACTGTATACCTGTGTAACGCAAAAAAACAAATGATCCTGAACAAAAAGTCATTTTTGTGAATTTTGTGTTGTGTTGGATTTTACTCACCAGCATAACATAAGGATTTGATACATGGGGTTTTGTAACAGTACATAGAGCTGGGTGATGAAAAACAAAACACAAAAAAGACCCCAAAATTGATAGTTTTTTGGTAGGTAATGATTCTGATTCTGATTATGTATTATGATAATGGTTATGATAGGACTGTACTGTAATCCTGGGTTGATTCGCTCACCTCAGTCTTAAAGAGGGTCTCGGTTTGCTCGAGCTCCTGTTTCAGCTCCTGCATCTCCCGTGTCTGGGATCTGATCACCTCCTTCACTTTGGACTCTCTGTCATTGTTTTCAGAGTCCAGAGTCCTGAAACACGCAGGGCATAATATATTAGGAAGGTCTATGAACGATGGGACATACTCCAAAACTAACTGAAAGCTCCATTTAAAGTTACTGCTAAAAGATGGGAGTGTACATCAAAAAAGATTGATTGTCAGTGTTTTTAATCTTATAGATGATACTCTGTATACTCTGTTGTATTACTGCACTGATCTCTTGCAAGTACAATGATTGCTCCTACCATGTATTAATGCACATCTTGTAAGTCGCTCTGGATAAGAGCGTCTGCCAAATGCTTAAAATGTAAATGTACTCTCGCTTCCTCTTGTGTTACAATCTTCCATTTTGAAATTGAAAACATAATGTAAAACTGTTGTTTTTTGATGTAGTTTATTTTCAACCAATTGTATGCAAAACGGGTGGCTCTGGCCCATGGAATACGTGTCCAAATCTGCTCTGTTCTTAAAATATTCCATTAATTTCAGTCAATCCAGGAAATGAGCTGCTATTTCAATTCATGAATTGAGAAGTGGCCATCATAATGTTCTATGGGGATTTTTATCAGTCAGTGAGCTGAGTTTCAGCGAAAGCTTACTGCTGTAGAGTGAGCTGGGCTTCCAGCCTCTGCTGCAGGGTTTCTGCTTGTAGCTCCACACAGCCTTTCTCACTCTCCAGAATCCAGATTTTCTCTGGAGCACAAAGCAGTGGGGTGACTCAGGTGAAGTGGGAATGTGGCAGTTAGTAGTGAAAGAGAGCAAGGTTTCATAATGGGGGCGGGGCTACAGTGAACTCTCAATGTTTTAGCCAATCAAAATGCTTTCCTTTCCACAGCAAAAGACAATGATTGGTTCAAATCAATGGATCACTAATAGCATACGGTAACTCTGTCTGTTTTTGGTTTCATGACCCCTCACCCTCCGATCACAAGCAATTACTGGATAATAAGAGCAACTCTGTGCAGCTGACCTTCCAGCTCCTGGTTTTGACGAGACTTTCCTCTGAGCCACCAGAAGAGGGCGATCACACCCAGGCCCATCATGATGAAGAATGTGACCACCGCAAACCAAAACAGCAAGTGGGGGCTTGGACGCCATTCCTCCGGGACCAATGTGATGACCTGAAGCAAAGTCTGTGTCAAAACCCCTGCTCTGGCGCCACACTGGGCCAATCTCAATACCAAACCTGGGCCAGACCTGGGTCAAATGTGTATTTGAAGTACTTTAACTTTAAGATACTGGTCAAATTTGAAAACAACTCCATTAGATCCTTGAGGATTTTCAACACAACGTCAATGTTGCTCATCAAAACGTACAGTCCTATGAAAGAGGAATTTTGTGGATGAAAATGGACGTTTCTTTTAAAGTTGTCTGTAATCCTCAAATATTGTACTGGTGTCTAAAGGGTTAGAATTTCATATATGCTCAATCAATCACAAATATTTAACACACTAAGTGAAAATGTATACCACAATTGACCAAATTGACAAAACAGCAATTCCTTTTGACTAAAGTGTACCCGTTTCTTATAGCAGAACTGGTACGCTTTAGCCAAAGAAAGCCAGAAAACACAACTAAACACAGTCGTAAGATCATTTCTTAGATAAATGCATACTTATAAACTATTTTCAAGAACATTCAAGAAATAAAATGCACATTGTAGAATATAACGGACTTACCCAGTTAGCACAATCATGCCAATAGTGCTTCAGCAGAAGGAGTGCTCTGCTAACATCCATGGAATCCCCCTCTGCTTTCAAACAAGAAGTTTCACATTTTAGACCTCAGACCCTGGATCTGAAGCCCACAATTAGGCCTAGCGATCAACAGCTGAGCTGAATCAATGACATTTACAATTACCTGCAGTGTTTGGGAAGTTGCATTTATGTAATACAAGCAAGACACCAGATCTGGGTCAAATAATTATTTTTATAATATTTATTTTAAAATAATATTTTATATTTAATTTTAAAATAATATTTTAAATACTTTACCCCATAAAGAATGGTCAAATTCCTGCATAAAACTGACAATTTTTAAATAAATATCTATTTTCACCAAAAATTGAAATTCTCAGGGATCTGCAGGCGTGTTACATTTTTACCAACATCTAAAGAATCCGATTTTGAAGTATTTCAAATATGTATTTGAACCAGGTCTGGTCAACCCATCAGCCTGTATTACGCACCCCACTGAATATTAATTAAGGGGCGAGGGAGTTCACCTTTCATTGTGTTCACACCCAGCTGTTTCATGGGAGTTTCCAAGATGGGAAAAGTCATAAAAAATGATTCTAACTGTTCAGTGGAACATATTTTTGTCGGTCTCTCCAAGGCCTAGGAACAAGAAAAAAAAAGAAAAAAAAGAATGATATGCATAGATATAATATATATATATATAAATACACACACACATACTAGTGATGCAGTGAGAACAGTGATACATAATGAGGTATCACAACACCAAAGATGGGGGAGCTACAATTATCTGTAAATCAATTACATATTTGAACCAACCAAAAAAGTTTTGATCTTCACAAATAAACACAATGATTGGTTAAAATCAGTGAGTTACTGGTAGCTCCACCCATTTTTTGTGTCATACCTCATTCAACCACCACTAATACACACACAATACACTTACTAACAGGTTTTTGTTTGTAATTGTTGGCTATTGTTGGTAATGAATTATTATCGGCTTGAATGCATACTTACATGTTTGGCCCAGGATGCATTCCAGCTTCCTGATAGGATGTTAAAGGCGAGGAAGGGACAGTCAGAGGTGGTCTCTGGGCCATATACTCCACACACCGGTACTGCAGAAAGGAGAGGATGCGGTCAGGTGACTCTCCGCTAATTGCACTTCAGGTACATCCTGACATCACAAACTCCAATTCCACATATCAAAAAAATTTTCATTTTCATTTCAGGAATTGCGATTCTTGACATCAGAAATGGAGTTTTCCACACCAGGAGGTCTCATTCCTGATATCAGTACCTTGAGAATTAAATGTTTAAATGGCTTGGCGCTGCCTGCAAGCATACAGCTGTCCGCTAGGGGGCAGTCTGGCGTGCGGATCAAGGCAAAATAGTTGCTGAATCGTCCTGCCGCTACCTGACCACTGAATGACCGACATCTTTTGACGTTTGCTTGCAACAGGCGGCAAAGACCGGTTCAGATCAAGCAGTCATCAGTAAGCTTTTAAATTGAACTGAGCTTTACTAAGGAGTCATCGGATTGGGCCTCCTAGCTGCTGCCCCACACCACTTCTTAACTACTGCTACGTTGTTCGCAAGAAAGGTTGCTGGCTGTCTTCTACCTGAACACATCGACACTTCATCCAGCTGATAAGGCTTACCGTAACATTGCTGGTCCTTAACCGGCGACAGGGCCACCAGCCACGCCAATAAGTAAAGAAACAAAGACCAAATGGGATTCATTTTTTCGCGTATTTGCTCGTGTTAAAGAGCTCGTACGACAAACTAATTGTTTAATCCTCTGAGTTTATATATGCGTCCCGCCGGGCGCTGTGCCGCTGTGACGTCACAACAAGCCACAATGCATTCGGCCGCCTTCCATTCCATTTCTCAAATTCGGTTTATTAACTAGGAAGGTTGTTTTGCAAATGCAGGCTACATTGAATTGAATAAGACATAGACACCGATACAAACCAAACAGTGGCTTGCTAGCTAGCAACGCTGTATATGGAGTTAAAAACTAATTTAAGCTAGTTAAGACATTGAAAATGTAAACGCACACAAATGTACAAATTGTAAAGGAACGTAGCTAGCTATCCTCTCTTTGAGAGTGGGGAGTAACCAATAATAGGTTAATAATAATACTGTAAGCGAAAATTGTGACAGCGAGTAATTAAAGATACATTTGAAAGCATAATTTCACATTCTTGGACTTGCATTTTGCGTTTCTCGTGCTGTTTTTGTAGTCTTTTCACACGAGGGACGGGGATAAGGAATGGATGTGTCCCTTACGTAGCCTATGGGGCACTCGCTTGTTGAGTGAGGCATAGATCTGCTACGTCCAGCTAGCTGTATTTCCTACTGAATTCCGCCACAAGCATACACAACGAACAGCTTGATCATTCAATTACAAATAGATTACGAAGGACAGACAAGCTTCCGTCAGATACAATACGTGTCAGATACAATACGCCCGGCAGTGGCATGGCGAGTCCCGAAGCAGAGAGGCCCATAACCCAGAGGTCGAAGCATCGAAACCATCCTCTTCTTAGCGTTTGTTTTAATGGTATCCCTTAGCTCGCCCTCTCATATTTAAAACATAAAGCTTGTGTGGAAATGTAACTCGATTTCAATAATGCGCTACCTCTAAATAAAGGGCTCTGTTTATGGTTATAGAGAGGACCGTGTTGCGGACAGTGTTCAATCTGAGCTGGCGTGTATGCGTGTTGGCGTCTCCGTCACCACATGCTTGCGGAGTCCTTTAGTGCTCTATTATGAAACGCATTTCAACGGTCGTTTAAACACGACCCCTGGGACATTTACGAACGAAACATTTAAACAATTAATTTAATTTAAAACCTGTATTTGTGCGGTAACGCAAGGTGTAGAAACGGATTTCTTCTTTTTGTGTGCTTTACCGGTGCGTTTTATTTACAATGCACGCAGCCACCAGTATAAACAACTTCAGTGTTGCGTACTGCAGTTACATTTTACATTTTACATTTTAAGCATTTAGCAGACGCTCTTATCCAGAGCGACTTACAAGATGTGCATCAATACATGGTAGGAACAATCACAGTTAGCGCACGAGATCAGTGCAGGAATACAGCAATAGACATCATTGCAGGCATCTGCGTACCATACCTGTAACACCGGGAAGGAAAAGGTATTTTACAATGTTTACAAAATGTACAAATTATTATTATTTTTTTTTAAATAAAGAGTATAGTGTTGAACAAGTAGACAGTGGTGAAGACTATTTAGCTAGATGGACAGAGATCAGGGTAGTGGAGTCTGAAGAGGTGGGTTTTGAGTCTCTTGCGGAAGATTGAAGTGATTCCGCAGTCCTGACCAATTGCGGGAGGTCGTTCCACCAACGAGGGACCAGGACAGAGAAGAGGCGAGACCGCGAGGAGCGGCTGCCAGGCGCCCGGAGGGATGGGGCAGTCAGTCTGCCAGCGGAGGCGGAGCGGAGAGGTCTGGACGGGGTGTAGGGCGTGATGAGTGACTGGAGGTATGGGGGAGCAGTACCTCTGGCCGCTTGAAAAGCAAGCACCAGTGACTTGAATCTGATGCGTGCTGCGATGGGGAGCCAGTGCAGAGAGGAGAGTAGAGGGGTGACGTGGGTGAACTTCGGCTGGTTGAACACCAGGCGAGCAGCAGCGTTCTGGACTAGTTGCAGTGGCTTGATGGCACAGGCCGGAAGGCCTGCCAGCAAGGAGTTGCAGTAGTCCAGACGTGAGATCACCAGGGCCTGGACCAGGAGTTGAGTGGCCTCTTGGGTGAGGAACGGTCGGATCCTCCGGATGTTGTGGAGGGAGAAACGGCAGGTCCGAGTGATCGCTGCAATGTGGCTCGAGAAGCACAGCTGGTTGTCCAGGGTTACCCCAAGACTCCTGGCAGACTGGGACGGAGACACTATGGAGCCTTCCACGGTGATTGACGCATCAATCATCGGGGAGCCCTTCGCTGGGAGGAAGAGCAGCTCTGTCTTCCCCAGGTTCAGCTTCAGGTGAGGAAGAGGGACAATACCAAATCTCCACAGGGGGGAGATCAGTATACCTGTCCCTCCACCTCTACCTGAGGGTCGTGGAGTGTGGGAGAAGGTGTAGGCGGCAGAGAGAGCAGCAGGGGTGGCCGTGTTTTGCGGAGTGATCCAGGTCTCCGTAAGCGCCAGGAACTGCAGGGAGAGTAGTGAGGCCTGGGCCGAGATGAAATCGGCCTTCCGGACAGCGGACTGGCAGTTCCATAGTCCGCCTGCTACCACCACGTCAACACCGGGAGATCTAGGAGGGTGGATGAGGTTGGACAGATTACGGGTGTGGGTAGAATCTCTCCTTCTAGGCAATCTAGAAGAGGAGACATGGACTGGGATAGGGAGGAAGCATGTAGTGTTAGATGCAGAGGAAGTAGAACAGGGAGATACAAAACTATGATACTCACCTTGCGGCGAGCACTCCCTAGCTGGCCCCCCTCGGTGGACTCCTGCAGGTAGACTCCTTTGTCTTTGTCCGCTGAGTCTTCGTTCGGTGAGGCTAGGAAGGTGAGGCTGCCGCGAAAAGCTGCCGCTATCCACAACTATGATTGCTTATATGTGGCGAATGCCCCCTGACAACAATAGAGACTAATTACCAATTCCTTACATTAATCAACTGCAAACACGGGTGCTAAGCCTGTTAATCAAAACTGGTTGAAACGCTAAGTATCAATCAAACTTTGAACTAAATCTTCTAAGCAGCGACTGAAGCTAGTAATCAACTAATAAACCGTGGAACAAAAGCAACAAGCTACTAATTAGACTAACAAAGTAACGAGACCTGCTCCTTCAACGGGTGCAAACAGGCAGGGAACGCAGAACTACACACGAAGTCTAACGGCGGGTAACCAACACGGACTGGAACGCAACAAGATACTCTTACCGTGGTCAGATGCACACTGACCACTGACCACGGTTACATGGGATCTCTTTTTAGTTCTGTATACACACACGGACGGTTTTGGTTGAAATACAAAATATGCACCAATCCGTTTAGTCATTTTCTTGAACCAAATCCCTGGTAAAATTTGTCAAACGTTGACAATTGTGACAATTGAAAGTAGAATTTTAAACGTAAAATTATAATTTACTGGATGCACATGCCCATTGAATTTGAATGGTGAGCTACCAAAAGTTAGCATTTTATCAATGCTAGTAAACGTTGGCACCCACTTCCAACATTCTGTCAAAAAAACAAAGCCACAACACCATCAATAGCAGATGTTGCTAGGCAACAGGCAACTACTATGGTTGACCTGAAGGGGACGGACAGGTAACAAGTTAGAATTAGCTGGGCTAATACTCTCTAGTAGTTTGTAGAACCACACATATAAAGCTAGCCAGGAAATGCCATCATTGAATGAAAAAAGTAACAACGATGCTATCTGACCCGGTTATGCTGCTGTTGAATTGAGACTAATCATTCCAGCTACTAGCTACCCCTGTCAGGCATTATCGTGAATAACGTTACCTGCCAGATGCTAGCTAGCTGCTATTGTACTGACTTAGCTGGCTAGCTACAGCACCAGTGGTTTCTAATAGCTAGCTAATGTCAGGCATTTCCATGTATGTAAGTGCATAGCTAGCTAGGTAGGTAGCTATTGATTTCATAGCTGAAACAGTCTTTTGTGCTCATAAGCTACTCTGCAGCAAAATGTAGCATCCACTAGATGGGGATCACATCTGGCTGATTGGAAAACTTGTAGCTAGCTAGATATACAAGCCGGGGTTGCATGTGACTGGTTGGGAATTGCATGCACCATTAGCTGGCAGTTGTCACAGGGCCATAGCTAGCCAATGTAGCACTCGGTTACGGGCCGTCAGAAAATCATCCACAACTCTCTCAGCTCAACGTACTTAGCGTAGTTACATGGTAACTAAAACCCAAACAAAAAGCATGTTCTACAACGCCGTAATCTCGGCAAAACAGCTAGCTAGCTAACCACGGCATGTGAGTTCAGGTTAGCTAGCTACGCTATTTCTTGACTGGTTGGTAAATAAGACTTCAGCTGTCACAGTACAGCTCAAACAACTGTCATACTAACAAGTATCACAAAAACTTCACATTTCATTTTACATAAAAAAAATTCAATTCATATCTAAAAACAAGTAACAGTTTTCAAGTAACACATACACTGTAGAGTTTAAATCAACATTTATTTTTGACCTTCATTGTAGCCCATTCTGCTCCGGGAAACACATTCCCTTAGCCGTGTTGATTTGAAAATGCGATGGAGATTTGTCACCAACAGTTTAAATTAAATTTTGGATGTATAAAGTGAGTCACTGAGTAGACTGCTTCCTGTGTCTGGGAAAGAGAGAGAGAGGGTGCAATGAAAGAGTGTCCGCCTCTCTCCCTAGGTGTGATTGTAGATAGAGAGAGAGGGCTCACACCGGAGAGTGGGGAGTCACTTTCTCTCTCTCTCTCTGTGTTTGGGTAAGAGAACTCACACTACGTCATTGGAGAGGGTCTCTGGGCACTGACCCGAGAACTCTCACTGAAAGAGTGGAGTGTCTCAGGCTGATTGCCAGATAACTCTCACTGGAAGGGTGGCGATGGTCTGTGTGTGCGTGCGTGCGTGCGTGCGTGCGTGTGTGCGCGCGCGTTGAAAGACTGAAAAAACTCAGACTGAAAAGTTTGAGTGTCTCTGTGCATGGGTTTGGGAAGCACTTGAAAAGTCACCGAATGTGTGCCTGGTGAGGCTACAGTGGAACTCCGGACTGAAGAGGCGCGGTGTCCTGTGGATGCATGGAGGCGGCGTGGTAAGCCGCTGACTGTCTGTTTGTTGTTTGTTCCCCGGAAGGGGATTCCCCCCCTCGGAGGAGGCAGGCTTTAATTTAGTGTTTATTTTAGTTAGTTATTTTAGTTAATAGTTTTTACCCAAAAGCTTCGCGGCAAGTAGGGTGAAGACTTTGCGGTTTGTGTTTCTTTTATTTAACCTGCTCTCCCGCTGTTTCTCTCTGCTGGGTCTGGGAGAGAGATTGAAATAAAGATCCGGTCTGGAGACCGACAAACCCCACTCCTCTGCCAGTTCTTACTATCTGCTGCTCGCCTCAGATCCAGGGATAATAGGAAAGACATAAAGGAAAGCAGCTGGGGCCACATGGGTGAAATGGCTCCTAACTGGAGAATCTTCAGCTACACACAGCTGCGTGGTCTCTCTGCTGGTGTGTTCTAAGGTTTTGTATGGAGCCAAAGGTGTGCACAATCCGGCAGAGTGTGCAGCTGAACGGTTTCTCCCCCGTGTGGACTCGCTGGCGCATTTCAACCTTTTTTGGCCGATTGAAATTCTTCCAACAGAACAGCTTCTCTCTCTGGCGAGCTATGAAGGCAGTGTTGCCCTCTGGTGTAGTGAGGTTTTTACCCAAGGGAACACACTCGTATATATCAGGGGCAATGATGTGTGGTGCAGCAGTGTGGTCTCTTGCTGTCATTTGTGCGTATGGAGGACACATGTCATCATTCCCTGGGATAATTTGTCTCGTCACTGTAGTCTGCTGTGATGGAATATTTCTTGACATCAACTGTCTGTGCCGACGAGGGTGATGTCGTCCATGTATGCCTTCACCCTGAGCCGCTCTTCTGGGGTACCAGGCAGTGGGTAGCCCCTGACGTTCCGATCCTTCCGTATGGCTTGGAGGAACAGCACAAGGTAAATACTCCTCTCGCACCTCCTTAACTCCCTCCACTGGTTGCCAGTCATGGCTCAGATATAATACAAAGCTCTGGTATTGGCCTACAGT